>CM037860.1:40956972-41039472 GCA_021292105.1 Anadara kagoshimensis | reverse complement strand
TTCTCATAGTGATTTAATAAACCAAAATGAAAAATAAAAATAAAAATAAATGATAATGATAATATTGAAATATGGACGCTCTTCCAAAGTGGCAACAAAAACAACACTATCATCGTTTAGCAAGCAGCCATGTAGGAACAAGTATTTTAGTGTGGTTAAGGTAAAAATTATAACATACAAGGATTTTTCAATTCACGCGTCGCCATCATTAGTAGGAAAATTCAAGTGAAAACCATTTGGTTGAAAACGTGAAAGAGTTCTTCAACCAAATGGTTTTCACTTGAATTTTCCTACTTAGATAACCCTTAACTATTGAACTATTTAGAAATAAGATTTTTAAAAAAGCGAAATGTAAAAATGCTATTACTTCAATTATTGTGCAAAGCAAACTGGAAACGCTCGCTAGCGATACAATTAATTTAATATATATAAATATAATCTATATTTGATCTCAAATAGGGTTTTACAGAAAAAATAGAACTGTAAAGGTTAGAATGGTAACTTTTTGACTGTCAAAAATAATATCACTTTTTATTTTTTTTAAACTGATTTTACTTAATTTCTTTTTAAAAAACACAACAAACAAAATATTTTGGTATGAAATATCGGGGACATTAAAAACGAAGAGGAGAGAGGAGAGAGAGAGAGAGAGAGCTTTTAGTTTTATCTTTTTGAAAACAAAGAAGACAAAAAATATGTGGGTAGAAAATATCAGGGACATTAAAAATCGTATACGAAATTAAGGAAAAGACACATTTGATTGTTGATGAAAACCAGGGCATTTTGATTGTACTTTTAGGCGTCTACCACTGGAGTACATCTGTGACTGGCTACGTGACTAAGTTGAAGAATGCGGATGTTTCTTTACCTGATAAAGACATTTTGTCATTTGTGAATTCAAAGATATACACCAGTAAATAAAATAAAAAAAATAACAATCCTGGATATCAAAACATTTATTTACTCTGGTATTACCAAGATTTTCCTTAACAAATTTTGCATTTTGTTTATTGTACGACAACTTAGTACAGTCCTACCTGCCATAAAAAACCACCTCTATAAAGGCCACCTGCTTATAAAGGCCAGTAGAATGATATCCCAATTGTTCTTTATTCATATCATTTGAACCTGTATATAAAGACCACCTGCCCATGAAAGCCACTTTTACTGGTTCCCTTGGGTGGCCTTTATATACAGGTTTGACTGTATTTAAAATGTTATTAGATTAAAATCACCTTCAGAATTACACAAACACTACATAAATATCTTTAACACCAAAAATTATTCATTTTTTAAGATTTCCAGATTTAAGTTAAGGAATTACATTGGTCTGGGAAACTTGCAAACTTATGTAGTTCGATGTTGTCCCGTATCTAGAGAAGAAAGCAGATTAGAGTAGTATTAATTCAATTCAATAAGGCTTTATTTGGCTCTAAAAATATATTATATTTATAGCCACAATAAATATCCAAGGCGACAAATACATAACATAGATACATGTTCAATCATATTATGTATATTAATGTCTTCCGCCTCGGTCAAGATTTTTTTTACTTCCTTCGAAGTTTTCAGTTGGTGACAGGGTACCCAGCGACAAACGTTCTTGCATTAGAAACTGTTCGAGTATATCTTGAACTCAGGCGGTCAGAGGCTCTGCGATTCATAAGACAGTGCTTTGAATACCAAAAGTTGAGTTGAGTAATGGTGTTCAACTTCTCAATAAAGAATATTTCATTTATATCGAGACGTTGCCACCTGTTGCTTTTGCGTTGCGCAGATGGCATTACACAGCATGGTTCCTTATCGTGTCACGCCTTCCGTAACACGGGGCCTTGTTTATTTTAAGTTCCCATCCAAAAGAACCGTGACTTATATTCCGTAATGCCTTGGCGAAAGAAGTCACTACTCACTTTTAAGTCTTGGCATCCCACTTTCGGAGCGAGCACTCTACCAACTGAGCTACCACATTGGTTTTGGATACCAAGAGATAAACGTTATTGCGCCAGAATGTGTCCAAGTAGGATTTGATTTAGGTTGTCAGAGGCGCTGTGATTCTAAGTGTATGCTTTGAGCCACTCGGCAAAAATTTACAAATTAGATATTTTGAACCTAAAGCTGAATTCTGAACCTTTTAGTTGAAATGCCATTTCCTTCACATTAATATTATATTGGCAACCAAGAGCATTGTGAAGCCCAATGGCAAACATGGTATTGTTCATTAGCAAGATGGTAAAATCATCTACGTTCTAAGAAGCGACAGTATTAAGTTTGAGTTGAGTAATGGTGTTTAACATCCCAGTCGATAATATTTAATTTAAATCGAGACGTCGCCAGTTATAGGCGAAGGTGCAGAAATTTATCCTGTGCGTTGCTCTGATGGCATTATACAGCAAGGTCTTTAATGGTCCAAGCCCAGTTATTACTACCCACTTTCAAATCTTGGGTCAGACACGGCCGGGGATTGAACCCACGACCACCCACTTATTGAGCGAGCAATCTACCAACTGAACCGCAGTGGTTTGAACGTTCTAAGAAATGACTGTATTAAGTTTGAGAGAAATTGATAACATAAAAGTGCTTCAAAATAAATTTATCAAAAAAATATTTCGAACCAGGAAGAGACAGTGGTTTCACAAAATTACGTAATTAGACGATTCTTTTTTATTTAATTGATTTTTAGATAAGTTGAAATTCAATGTTTTTTTCATTTCAGGAAAATTAATAGTTACGTCATGTAAGAAAGCAATTTATGTTGATATTACCAATGTATTATGATTTATTATGGTACCATTAAAGTACTCTTGACATTGCAACTAAACAAATTACTTTTGTAACTGATTTCATTTAAAGCAATAAGTGGTTATATCGGTATGATTGTCCAAAATATTAAAGATCAATATTAATCATAATGCATTGCAAAAACTCTCTCTCTCTCTCTCTCTCCTCTCTCTCTCTCTCTCTCTCTTCTCTCTCTGTGTGTGGGGGGGGGGGTGGGGGTTGGAAAATATACATATTGTGTGTGAAGTGTTCTTTGAAAAATATACATATTGACCAAGGAATTAATTCAAGCACAGAAATTATGAAGTTCTTTTAAAAAGGAAAAAAGTTTTAAAAGCGCTTTTTCGTTTCTAAGCAGGTAAATAAATTGCTCATATCTAAACACAGAAAATATGCTTAAAATATGTTAAAAACGTTTTTTTTTTAAAAAAAAGGAAACGAGAGGGAAAAAAATCATTTGTTGTTTGGTGTAGCGCTTTTTCGTTACTAAGCAAGTGAATACATTGCTCCTGAAGAGTGCCGAAAGCATGGACAAATAGGAAAATGAACGTTTTTCTGGGCTGTTGTGTTCTTTTTCGAAGTAAACATTAAAATTTCTGTACATGAAATAAATTAAAAAAAGAGAACAAGAAAACTGAGTAAAAAAGATCAAAACTGGATCCAGAGGAAATATTTTAAAATTACAATTGTATGCGTTCGTTTGTACGCGTGCGTGCGAGCGTGCGTGTGAAGATTACGGTTTATTTCATTGGTTCTAAATTGACGTAAAGTAAGGATTCATATTAACAGGCCCCAGCTTCACAATCATTTTGGACAAAGATTTTAAAACTTAAATTGAGTATTTCAATATGTTTTGGAACTACGAAAATGCATTTTTTTGGACAAAACTAAACACAAAAGTTATAATCATAAAGTGATTTTCAAAATGATACTTTCAATTTCCGAGTGTCTTAAAAATTAACAAAATTGTTAAGATTCCCAATTTGCCTAATTTAAGTTAAGGAAAAACTTAGTTTAGAAATGATTATGAACTTGGAGCCTGGTTGGTAAAAATGTTGAATGTTTTCCGTCTCTATTATCTGATATTCATAGTTTATTAGGTGTTATAACTTAGCATTTTTATTTACATTTTTATTGCCACATTGACCAACCAATATTCGATAAGTATGGACCAATTACTCAGGTTACGTATCGGGTGTGAACAGGACCAGGATGTTCACTCATGGATGACCCAAAGGACACAAAAAGTCACGCACCACAGCAAATACCTGAATATGTAAAGATTTATTGGGTGTTTCGAATTTTTGTCAAATGCATTAAGGTCATGAGTGATATTTCAATGTCCTGTTTTACCAATTTAACCACTCCCAAATGAAGCCCAGACTTCATTAAGCCTTGTAATTTCGAAGCCATAAAAGTGTTATTTTATTAGTTAGTGGGCGTCAATATGGGTTGTAACATACCCCCATCCATTAACTTTCAAATTCTATGTAAACTTACGATTTTTTTTCTCAGAAATGTTAAAAATGGCTCGATTACGCCATTTTCAGATTTTTTTTTACCTGGGGAAATTGAAGTTTTCGTGGATAGTACAAGTAATGTCTGTCCTAAGTGTCCGTGCTCATCCCCATTAAAATAAAATAAATTAATAGGGTGACAGTCTATTGAGGCTTACATAACTATATTGCCAATATCAAATTACAAAAATTATGTAAACTTACGATTTTTTTCTCAGAAATGTTAAAAATGGCTCGATTACGCCATTTTCAGGTTTTTTTTTTACCTGGGGAAATTGAAGTTTTCGTGGATAGTACAAGTATATGTCTGTCCTAAGTTTCCGTGCTCATCCCCATTAAAATAAAATAAATTAATAGGGTGACAGTCTATTGATGGCTTAAATCACTGTATATGCCAATACCAAATTACAAAAAAAAAAAAAAAAAAAAAAAAAAAAAAAAAAAAAAAAAAACACCACCCCACCCACTTTGCTAAAAAACGCGGCGAGCAACCAGATTTGTGTTCAACGACTGGGCTCGAAACCCACACGTGTAGATCATAATGTGAGAAAGCTTGTAGAAGATCGGAGGATCCATGTGTCATATACCATGTTTTGAATGTATTTTATGATTAAATTAAAAATGGTATATGACACATATCTCCCATATCTATGGATGGATTTCGCTCAAACTTATGCAGAAATATAAACCACCAGAAGACGATGTGTCGAAGAACAAATTTAAGGCACAGTGTAAATAGGTCAAGGGTCAAGGGTCAAGGTCACAATGTCAAATCTTAGCAATAGGAACATGCAATGCTGAGGATGGGGGTATTTTTCTCTCAAGAGATTGCTCTAGTTGATAAAAAGTAAACTGTATGTAAGAACATTTGTTTCTTATCAAAACGTCTCTACTTCCGTGTTGCAGTATCCACACTGAAGATAACATTCTAAGAAACAAAAGTTGCTAGTGTTTTAAAGTGTTGATCCATATTAATTCCGTTAAACGTTTAAGCCGGAGTTTTTCAAATTAGTTAAATTAAATATATCTAAAAAAGTACAGAATCCTCTTTTAACTTTTGGGGATAACGGTGGCCGAGTGGTAAACGCGCATTTACAGATTATTGTGTGAGAAAGTGTGTCTGTTCACTTGTAGAAGACCGGCATATCCATATAGTCCATGCCTATATATAGATAGATGGGTTTTTATTAAACTTGGCACAAATATAAACCAACATAATGCAATGTGTCAAACATCAAATTTATAGGTCAAGGATCAATTGCAAGGTCACAAGATCAAATCTTAAAAATAGCAACTTGCAAAATTGGGGACGAGGATATTTGTCTCTCAAGAGTTGAGTAATGGTGTTTAACGTCCCAGCCAAGAAAATTTCACTTATATCGAGACGTCGCCAGCTATAGGCGAAGATGAAGAAATGAAATGTTGGCTGTACGTTTCGCTGGTGGCATTATACAGTAGGGTTCAAGCGCCAAGCCTACCATGACAAGGGAATATTTTAAGTTGAATAAGTTTCCATCAGAAAGAACAGTGACTTTCATTTCGTGATTCCGAGTGCTTGGCGAGAGAACAGTCACTGCCCACTTTAAAGTCTTGAGTGAGACTCTTGTTTCTCGGGAGATTGCTTTAGTTGATAAAAAAGTACATAATATAGGTATAAGCGCGCGTTTACAGATTATTGTGGTAGAAAGTGTAGAAGACCGGCATATTCATATCGTCCATGCCTATAGATAGGGTTTTATTAAACATTGCACAAATATAGACCAACATGATACAATGTGTCACAGACCACATTTAGGTTCATAGGTCAAGGGTCAAGGCCAAACTCTTAGAAATAGCAACTTGCAATGTTAAGGAAGGGGTAATTGTCTCTAAAGAGATTGCTCTAGTTGTTAAAACATACATCATATAAGTACATTTGTACCTTATCAAAACGTCTCTACTTCCGCGTTGCAGTATCTTGGAGGTAAAATACACACTAAAGATAACATTCTAAGAAATAAAAAACGCTAGTGTTTAAAGGCGTTGTCGTTGATCGATAGCAATTCCGTCAGGATAAAATGCAGGAGTTTAAAGTAGAATTAAACTGATAAAAAATAATTTTATATTTTGCATTTACAATGGTTCACCACCTCTATATTAACTTCATGCATCCACTAAGGCCAGTGTTTTAAAACAGATAAAGTTAGCTACTAGTAACTGGCTACTTGTGGAAGAAAAGTTAGCTGCTAGTAGCAAGTTACTTATAAGAGAAAAGTTAGCTACTAGTAGCTACTGTTTAGTTCATGTCCGGCGTAGCACATGTTTTTTTAAGCTTTTAGATATGAAAATCAATTAATTTCTATCATGTCATATACCGTTGTGAAGTATGGGATTTTGTCGTAATAAATGAGCACCAAGATACATACCATCCCTTTTAGAAAATAATACGCAAAACTTTTTAAAATCCCTCTAGGTTTTATGTAGAATCTTTATGTAGAAATTTCTTCATCCACTGATTGTCCTCAAAGGTTTGTAGCAGTTTTACCACCATTGATTATGTTTTTAAAAATTGGTGTCTTTCTTTGGACAAACGCCCATTATTTCAGAAAATCCAGTCATCTGCTCTATGTACAAACAAGAAAGATCTATACGAACCCTGTGCAAGTTTTAATTTAATATATTCATGATTAAATAAACTTACCTATGTTAATTTTGCATATGACTTTTAAAAACTAATAAGTGTATTTTAATTAATCACAAAATAAACATACCCATCCATGTCTAAATCAAAACCCAAAGCAAAGTCAAAATATTGTGACATGTAGGAGTTGACATCAACGTTTACTTTCTCTTGTGCATATCTTAGATTTTATTTGAACAATTTACATTAGAATATAAGTACCTCACAATCAAAAAATTATTTAAGTGATATGATTGCATTTTTGAAAGAAAATTAATACATCATGTACATCACTAACATTTACCAAAATGTGAATTGTTTCAACCACTACATATTGCCTATTGTTAAGTTGTTAACCGTTACAACTTAAGGATCTTCCACGCCAAGACGTTTTAAAGAATCATAGTAGGCTATAAATGCACCTTGTTTGCATGTTACATAAATATTGAACAAACTAAAAAATTAACGGAAAAACTTATTACATATGTTTAATACCCGGAGTTCTTTTTTTCTATGTTTAAAATTCTAACGAAATTGGTACATCAACAAGGTTGTCTTGGTCATTTGTCGGTTTTTGCTATTTATAGTAATGGCCATCTTGTATACACCATATTTCAAAAATTAATTAAAAAATAGAAAAAACCTGTTAAATATGTTTTATACCCAGAATTCTTTTCTATGTTTAAAATTCAACAAAGTCGGTACATAAATAAGGTTGTAATGTCCATTTATACATGTTTTTGCTATCTCATAGTAACGGCGGCCATCTTGGATATGCTATAAGGTGAACTTCCACACAGAAGTGTGGCCGGGTGCCCCGGAAAGGTAAGCACCATTTGTTTAGCTAGATACACCCATCACATGTGAAATAAAAATTGAGAATGAAAAGAACATGCAGCTTTGGGACGTCAATATCCTGCTGGGAAATCCTGGGCACAAAGACATCATACCTATCAACAATACTGTGATTACGGTCATACTTTTGAGTGTCGTTTGATTTGATATTTGAGCAAAACTTTTGGCTTATCATTTGTAGGCCTACCAAGCAATAACTAATGTATCAAAAAAAAAAAAAAAAAAAAAAAAAAAAAAAAAAAAAATAAATAAAAGAAAAACACCAACAACAAACCAACAAACATTGGTTGGTTGGTTAGATGATTTTTGCTTTAGGTTACATTAGCAATTTTTAAGCTGTTTGCGACGAGATAATTTGTATTAAGCTAAAACTTAATCTTCCACTAGTTCATTTGTTTCTTAATCACGCATTGCTTGTTCTTTATTTATGAAATATATATAAAGAGGTAAAATAAATATAAAATATTATTTGACAAACAAAACAAAATATCATTGCATATGAACGGAAACGCAACCTAATATTTACTTTCGAAGTCCCTTCGCGGGTGCTGTACTTACCCGACTAGTTTTGAAAAAAACACAATGCCTGAAATCTCAAATACATCCAATATGTTACAAGAAAACGCATGGCAAAGAGGTTTAATAGCTATACAAGATTTAATTAAAGATTAAATGGAAATGATCAGGGCCCAGTTGTTAGAAGCTTGATTAAGTTAATCAGTGATAAACACTAATAAAAATTCACACATCATCATTGAATCAACAGCTTTAAAACATTGTGTTTCATTTTGATGAATTTGTATTCACTTTTCCAGTTTTTCAACAAAGAAATCATAATAAACATTGATTTAATGAAAAAAAAAAAAAAAAAAAAAAAAAAAAAAAAAAAAAAAAAAAAACCAACAACAAATTTTGACTAATCGATTGATTAAACTAATTAAGCTTCGAACAACTGCGTCCTGGAGTTTTTAAAAGATGTTCAAGCTTCATTCGGCATATATTTGTAAAAAAGTAAACAACTTCAGAAACTAAGCTGTAAGTAAATTAAGAAAATATACAAGTTCTCGGCATTTAATACATCCAGTCCCTACGGAAGCGCTCTTAGGACATGCAAAAAAAGTAATATATCTGCCCAGGCAGAATAGCAATAAGCCCGGGCGAAATAACAATCTGCCCGGGCGGAATAGCAATCTGCTCGGGCAGAATAACAATCCGCCCGGGCGGAAAATTGATCTGCCAGACCGAAATAACTACTCTGTCCGGGCAGATTAGTTACTTAATATTTTTCGTTGCATGTCCTAAAAGCGCTTCCATAAGTCCCTGTAAGGCAGGAAAAAGGAGTACTCTTGGCTGATTGTTACAATGTTGCACTATTACAAAATTGTATGACTTTTAAAATATTTGGATATTTAGTATTTCTTTGTTACAGGATATAAAATAAACATTTAAGATAGAGAGAAATGAAACTGTTTTACTTTTGAGGGTGGGGTATTTACCCACAGAATAGAAGAGAACAAAGCACAAAAATACTTATAGCAAAACAAATAATTGATTCAAGTTATAGTTCACGTACGAGAATTTTAAAGAAAATTCCAAATGCAACACTATATGATATCCTGGTACAGAGTAATGGTTACTAATTTGCTTTTAGACTTAAAAAATGATATTAAAATGACTCGTATATCTGTAATTACCTTTTTAAGGAAAACTCACAAAATGTTAAAACAGGATAAAATATTGTGAAAGAAGGATCCAATTGGATACCAAAACATGAGGTATTTTGGGCAAAGGTGGGTCACAAATTCAATGGCTAAAATTAGAGGTAGAAAATTGACTATCGACATGGTCCAATTGGATACCAAAACATAAGGTTTCTTTGACAATTATAGGTCACCATGGGTTAAGTTAGAGGTTGAAAAGGAAATATCGATAGGTTAATTCTTTGACCTATCCTTAGTAACCGGTGACTAATCAAATTATCCGTAACATTAATTTTACCAACAATATCCCTTAACACATTTACAGCTATCATGTTTAATCAGGCATCGATGACATTGAACCATGTTCAAAAAAGATGGACAAAGACATTTGAAAAATCAAATTTTTTGTTGTTATTTATCTAATAAATAAATAAATAATAATAATAAAATAATAATAATAATATTATTATTTTATTTGCTTTGTCCCTTTTTCATAATATTGAACTGGATTTTGGGTGAGCTTCTAGTTAGTTCTTGGTATAATATGTATTAATCCATTAATCTCCATTGAAGATTTCTATATTTATGTATTTCTAGATTCAAAAAAGAAGAAAATAAATAAATAACAACAGCTTTCTACAAATAAAAATTATCAGAATACATGTATGTATATTATACACTTCAACAAAGTCACAATGAAATTTCTAAAATGATTGTGTCCAAACAAAATACAAAGTCACACACACACACACACACACACACACACACACACACATATATATATATATATATATATATATATATATATATATATGGTTATTATAAAGTTTTGATTGTCATTTTACTATTGTATAAATTATATAATTATATTATATAAATTGCCATTAATCAAAATATCGCAAGATATGAGCCGTAAAAATCAACCTTTAAATAAATAAATAAATAAATAAATAAATAAATAAAAATAGTGTGGTAGACCAGTTCAACTGGCTAAAAAATCGGTCATCATTTAAGATTACTAAAGTTGAAGAGATCTCGGAAGTAATGCTTGATTGATCCGGTGGATTTTAAACATAGGTCATGAAGTTGTGGCCAATCAGGGCATTATTATCATCTTCTGATAAAAATACGTCAATACCTACACACCTACAGAAATATTAAAAGTACGGTATGCATCAGTGAAGCATAAACACTGGACAAAGGTTATACGATTCAAAGGTCATGCACTTGAATGGGATGTACTTTTGTTAAGAAATTGTTGAGTACCTGCTTGATTTCAGGAACTTGTGACATTGTCCAAAACGCCTGAACGTCTGAAACAAGAATATTAGGGTACGGTCTGTTAACAACAATACCAAAAGCAGCAACAACAACAACAAAAACAGTTACAACATCATTATCAATAACAGCAACACCATCAACAAACACAACAGCAACAGCGGCATCAGTCAGCAATAAAATTGGCAAAGCAGCAACAAAAACAAATACAGGAGCAGTGGCAACAAAATAAAAACAACAACAGCGACACCAACAACACAACAGCGGAAGCAGCATCATTAATACAACAGGAACAGCAGAATCAAGACAGCAAAACAGTAGCACCAGGGGTCAAAAGAGGAGGAACAGCAATTACAAATCAACAACCTGATTATTATTATGTGCGTTTCTCGTAAACAATATTCTCCTCATCTGCCAAAAATATCACTTAGACAAGTTATATATATTCAATCCTATATTTTCACTTAATTCGTGTTTTATTAGATGTGTAGATGTGTTGTTAACAGTAAACCGCAAATTAATTTAATAACTCAATCAGAAATTTAATTAAGAAATAATCAACATTTACCCTTGGTATATCGTCGAATAATACACGGGCCGGAGTTTACATGCGGAAGAATATATCTCGAGGTGGCTGTGACTTAAATAAAACAAATTTAAATAAACATTGCGAACTCTTTCTTCGGAACTACATTTTACTATCTATTTGCGAAAAGGTCCATTGAAAAAATGAGGCTTTTGAGATTACCTCCAATAAATGATTTTATGAATGAAAATTACGTCACAACCGTTGTTCGCGGATCATAACATGATGTCATAAGATATACAAGGGAGTACGTCATTAAAACGGAACAGCGATGGGTATACCACGACTGGCTCTCTTCATGTTCCATACGAAGGAAAACGCGGGTCATGTTAGAATTACTATTTTGCAACACTTAATGGGATGATAATCTATTTTAACACCTTCCTTGTTGCATATACTTGTTCAAGAGTCTACTGAACATGTTTCATACAATAGATCTAGTTTTTGAACTGTAAATATACATACAGGTGCTATTGGATCATTGTTTGGTGGAATAAGACTTATTTGAAATGTTGATGTAAGTATTTTTAAACCACTTGAAAAACAGGTGATACAACAAGTGGATACCTAAGACCCTCCACTATATAACAACACACCATTTGGTCTCGTTGGACGCGGAGATTCTGCAGTAATTCGCTGGTAATCAATCGTAAATCGATACATACATAGACCAATTGTTCCTTATAAACAAGTTTGTTCTTCGGCGCTGTAGAATCGGCCATAGTTATTTTACACATTCTTTTATATTGAAGGGAGAACAACCTCCCCAGTGTATCCCTTGTCAAGGTCAACAATCTATCCAGCACATTTTGCTGGATTGTGTTGACTTTGCACATACAAGGGATACTTTTTATTCAGCATTATCAATGCAAGATCTTTTTAGTAATGTCAGTAGACATCAAATTTTAAACTTCCTTCGGGAAATTAACTTGTATCATAAAATATAATTGTATACATTTTAATACTTTGTGTTATTGATACTATTGTATCTTTTACTTTTTCTAGCCGCGAATAGCTGCAATAATGCTGATTCGGCTTTAAACAATAACTCACTCACTCACTCACTCACCCTTATAAACAGGTGATTGGAAAGAATCAAGTGGAAGTTTTGGGGCCCTCCATTATACAATAACCACACCAATGGACATTATTGGACGCCAGTTTGACAATAACTGACTTTTCACCGGTCGTTAACCGATGCATACATAACCATTGACCATTTTTTCCTGTTGTAAACTAGTAAATGGATAGGACCCTTCTCTAAACAATAACCAAACCACTGAACATTCTTTCTAATGTCCGTCCAAAAAATCGGTAATATTATAAACAGTTGTTGCAATGTGCGTTTTTGTCTCTTGCCAAGTACATGTTGTTTTTGTGTCGTGTCTTGGTTGTGTTGGCTCTTGCCAAGTACATGTTGTTTTTGTGTTGTGTTTTGGTTGCATTGGCTCTTGCCAAGTACATGTTGTTATTGTGTCGTGTCTTGGTTGTGTTAGCTCTTGCCAAGTACATGTTGTTTTTGTGTCGTGTTTTGGTTGTGTTGGCTCTTGCCAAGTACATGTTGTTTTTGTGTCGTGTCTTGGCTGTGTTAGCTTTTGCCAAGTACATGTTGTTTTTGTGTCGTGTCTTGGTTGTGTTAGCTCTTGCCAAGTACATGTTGTTTTTGTGTCGTGTCTTGGTTATGTTGGCTCTTGCCAAGTACATGTTATTGTGTCGTGTCTTGGTTGTATTGACTCTTGCCAAGTACATGTTGTTTTTGTGTCGTGTCTTGGTTATGTTGGCTCTTGCCAAGTATATGTTATTGTGTCGTGTCTTGGTTGTATTGACTCTTGCCAAGTACATGTTGTTTTTGTGTCATGTCTTGGTTGTGTTAGCTCTTGCCAAGTACATGTTGTTTTTGTGTCGTGTCTTGGCTATGTTAGCTCTTGCCAAGTACATGTTGTTTTTGTGTCGTGTCTTGGTTGTGTTAGCTCTTGCCAAGTACATGTTGTTTTTGTGTCGTGTCTTGGTTATGTTGGCTCTTGCCAAGTACATGTTGTTTTTGTGTTGTGTTTTGGTTGTATTGACTCTTGCCAAGTACATGTTGTTTTTGTGTTGTGTCTTGGTTGTATTGACTCTTGCCAAGTACATGTTATTGTGTCATATCTTGGTTGTATTGACTCTTGCCAAGTACATGTTATTGTGTCGTGTCTTGGTTGTATTGACTCTTGCCAAGTACATGTTGTTTTTGTGTTGTGTTTTGGTTGTATTGACTCTTGCCAAGTACATGTTGTTTTTGTGTTGTGTCTTGGTTGTATTGACTCTTGCCAAGTACATGTTATTGTGTCATATCTTGGTTGTATTGACTCTTGCCAAGTACATGTTGTTTTTGTGTCGTGTCTTGGTTATGTTGGCTCTTGCCAGGTACATGTTGTTTTTGTGTAACGTCTTGGTTGCATTGGCTCTTGCCAAGTACATGTTGTTTTTGTGTCGTGTCTTGGTTGTGTTGGCTCTTGCCAAGTACATGTTGTTTTTGTGTTGTGTTTTGGTTGTATTGGCTCTTGCCAAGTACATGTTGTTATTGTGTCGTGTCTTGGTTGTGTTAGCTCTTGCCAAGTACATGTTGTTTTTGTGTCGTGTCTTGGTTGTGTTGGCTCTTGCCAGGTACATGTTATTGTGTCGTGTCTTGGTTGTGTTAGCTCTTGCCAAGTACATGTTGTTTTTGTGTTGTGTTTTGGTTGTGTTGGCTCTTGCCAAGTACATGTTATTGTGTTGTGTCTTGGTTGTATTGACTCTTACCAAGTACATGTTTTTGTGTTGTGTTTTGGTTGTATTGACTCTTGCCAAGTACATGTTGTTTTTGTATCATATCTTGGTTGTGTTGGCTCTTGCCAACTACATGTTGTTATTGTGTCATGTCTTGGTTGTGTTGGCTCTTGCCAAGTACATGTTGTATTTGTGTCGTGTCTTGGTTGTGTTGGCTCTTGCCAAGTACATGTTGTTTTTGTGTCATGTCTTGGTTGTGTTGGCTCTTGCCAACTACATGTTTTTATTGTGTCATGTCTTGGTTGTGTTGGCTCTTGCCAAGTACATGTTGTATTTGTGTCGTGTCTTGGTTGTGTTGGCTCTTGCCAAGTACATGTTGTTTTTGTGTTGTGTTTTGGTTGTATTGACTCTTGCCAAGTACATGTTGTTTTTGTGTTGTGTTTTGGTTGTATTGACTCTTGCCAAGTACATGTTGTTATTGTGTCATGTCTTGGTTGTGTTGACTCTTGCTAACTGCATGTTTTTATTGTGTCATGTCTTGGTTGTGTTGGCTCTTGCCAAGTATATGTTGTTATTGTGTCATGTCTTGGTTGTGTTGACTCTTGCTAACTACATGTTGTTATTGTGTCATGTCTTGGTTGTGTTGACTCTTGCTAACTACATGTTTTTATTGTGTCATGTCTTGGTTGTGTTGGCTCTTGCCAAGTACATGTTGTATTTGTGTCGTGTCTTGGTTGTGTTGGCTCTTGCCAAGTACATGTTGTTTTTGTGTCATGTCTTGGTTGTGTTGGCTCTTGCCAACTACATGTTTTTATTGTGTCATGTCTTGGTTGTGTTGGCTCTCGCCAAGTACATGTTGTATTTGTGTCGTGTCTTGGTTGTGTTGGCTCTTGCCAAGTATATGTTGTTATTGTGTCATGTCTTGGTTGTGTTGGCTCTTGCCAAGTACATGTTGTTATTGTGTCATGTCTTGGTTGTGTTAGCTCTTGCTAACTACATGTTGCTTTTGTGTCGTGTCTTGGTTGTATTGGCTCTTGCCAAGTACATGTTGTTTTTGTGTTGTGTTTTGGTTGTATTGACTCTTGCCAAGTACATGTTGTTTTTGTGTTGTGTTTTGGTTGTATTGACTCTTGCCAAGTACATGTTGTATTTTTGTCTTATCTTGGTTGTGTTGACTCTTGCTAACTACATGTTGCTTTTGTGTCGTGTCTTGGTTGTATTGGCTCTTGCCAAGTACATGTTGTTTTTGTGTTGTGTTTTGGTTGTATTGACTCTTGCCAAGTACATGTTGTTTTTGTGTTGTGTTTTGGTTGTATTGGCTTTTGCCAAGTACATGTTGTTTTTGTGTTGTGTTTTGGTTGTATTGGCTCTTGCCAAGTACATGTTGTTTTTGTGTTGTGTTTTGGTTGTATTGGCTCTTGCCAAGTACATGTTGTTTTTGTGTTGTGTCTTGGTTGTGTTGGCTCTTGCCAAGTACATGTTGTTTTTGTGTTGTGTTTTGGTTGCATTGGCTCTTGCCAAGTACATGTTGTTTTTGTGTAACGTCTTGGTTGTATTGGCTCTTGCCAAGTACATGTTTTTGTGTTGTGTTTTGGTTGTATTGGCTCTTGCCAAGTACATGTTGTTTTTGTGTAACGTCTTGGTTGCATTGGCTCTTGCCAAGTACATGTTTTTGTGTTGTGTTTTGGTTGTATTGGCTCTTGCCAAGTACATGTTGTTTTTGTGTTGTGTTTTGGTTGTATTGACTGTTGCCAAGTACATGTTGTTTTTGTGTTGTGTTTTGGTTGTATTGGTTCTTGCCAAGTACATGTTTTTTTGTGTAACGTCTTGGTTGTATTGGCTCTTGCCAAGTACATGTTGTTTTTGTGTAACGTCTTGGTTGTATTGGCTCTTGCCAAGTACATGTTTTTGTGTTGTGTTTTGGTTGTATTGGCTCTTGCCAAGTACATGTTGTTTTTGTGTTGTGTTTTGGTTGTATTGACTGTTGCCAAGTACATGTTGTTTTTGTGTTGTGTTTTGGTTGTATTGGTTCTTGCCAAGTACATGTTTTTTTGTGTAACGTCTTGGTTGTATTGGCTCTTGCCAAGTACATGTTGTTTTTGTGTCGTGTCTTGGTTGTGTTGGCTCTTGCCAAGTACATGTTGTTTTTGTGTCTTGTCTTGGTTGTGTTGGCTCTTGCCAAGTACATGTTGTTTTTGTGTCGTGTCTTGGTTGTGTTGGCTCTGGCCAAGTACATGTTGTTTTTGTGTCGTGTCTTGGTTGTGTTGGCTCTTGCTAAGTACCTGTTGTTTTTGTGTAACGTCTTGGTTGCATTGGCTCTTGCCAAGTACATGTTGTTTTTGTGTTGTGTTTTGGTTGTATTGGCTCTTGCCAAGTACATGTTGTTTTTGTGTAACGTCTTGGTTGCATTGGCTCTTGCCAAGTACATGTTGTTTTTGTTTTGTGTTTTGGTTGTATTGACTCTTGCCAAGTACATGTTGTTTTTGTGTTGTGTTTTGGTTGTATTGGCTCTTGCCAAGTACATGTTGTTTTTGTGTTGTGTTTTGGTTGTATTGGCTCTTGCCAAGTACATGTTGTTTTTGTGTAACGTCTTGGTTGTATTGGCTCTTGCCAAGTACATGTTTTTGTGTTGTGTTTTGGTTGTATTGGCTCTTGCCAAGTACATGTTGTTTTTGTGTAACGTCTTGGTTGCATTGGCTCTTGCCAAGTACATGTTTTTGTGTTGTGTTTTGGTTGTATTGACTCTTGCCAAGTACATGTTGTTTTTGTGTTGTGTTTTGGTTGTATTGGCTCTTGCCAAGTACATGTTGTTTTTGTGTAACGTCTTGGTTGTATTGGCTCTTGCCAAGTACATGTTGTTTTTGTGTCGTGTTTTGGTTGTGTTGGCTCTTGCCAAGTACATGGTTTTGTGTTGTGTTTTGGTTGTATTGACTCTTGCCAAGTACATGTTGTTTTTGTGTTATGTTTTGGTTGTATTGGCTCTTGCCAAGTACATGTTGTTTTTGTGTTGTGTTTTGGTTGTATTGGCTCTCGCCAAGTACATGTTGTTTTTGTGTAACGTCTTGGTTGTGTTGGCTCTTGCCAAGTACATGTTGTTTTTGTGTTGTGTTTTGGTTGTGTTGGCTCTTGCCAAGTACATGTTGTTTTTGTGTTGTGTTTTGGTTGTGTTGGCTCTTGCCAAGTACATGTTGTTTTTGTGTTGTGTTTTGGTTGTATTGGCTCTTGCCAAGTACATGTTGTTTTTGTGTTGTGTTTTGGTTGTGTTGGCTCTTGCCAAGTACATGTTGTTTTTGTGTTGTGTTTTGGTTGTATTGGCTCTTGCCAAGTACATGTTGTTTTTGTGTTGCGTTTTGGTTGTGTTGGCTCTTGCCAAGTACATGTTGTTTTTGTGTTGTGTTTTGGTTGTATTGGCTCTTGCCAAGTACATGTTGTTTTTGTGTTGTGTTTTGGTTGTATTGGCTCTTGCCAAGTACATGTTGTTTTTGTGTTTTGTTTTGGTTGTATTGGCTCTTGGCAAGTACATGTTGTTTTTGTGTAACGTCTTGGTTGTGTTGGCTCTTGCCAAGTACATGTTTTTGTGTTGTGTTTTGGTTGTATTGGCTCTTGCCAAGTACATGTTGTATTTTTGTCTTATCTTGGTTGTGTTGACTCTTGCGAAGTACATGTTGTTTTTGTGTCGTGTCTTTGTTGTGTTGGTTCTTGCCAAGTACATGTTTTCAGATACACATTTCTTCTATTTTATCGTCAAAAGGAAAGCCTTTTGATAACTAGTTAACCCCCAATATTCGGATACCTTCAGAAAAGTCAATACATAGCTATATTAACTGAATTTGTCACCAGTTTATAAGTTAAGATATAAAATTCTGCACTTTGTAATATGCTCTCAAACATATCAGAAATTTAATTATTTTTACCTAGTATTTATATGTTATTAAAATAATCTGATTGATTATTCATATATTTAGAAATAAGCGTTAGCGTTAAAACCATACAAAGGTCAAAGATCTATATGCAAGCGTGTTGGTTTAACGGCATACCATTGGAATGATTGACAAATTTGAATTATAAAGTGTTTACAACTTAACAATCTCTCTCTCTCTCTTTCTGTCTGTCTGTCTCTCTCTCTCTCTCTCTCTCTCATGATTTTATATTCGCAATTACGGTTATCCCATTGCTGATCTCATCCTAGTGAATCAGGAAGCATGAAAGATCATTTCTTAGTAAACCAACACACAATTACATACAATAAATTTAGTGATCGGCTTAATTAAATCTGACCTTCCCTCTGTCCAGTACATTTATTAAGTTCAATTAAACTAAAAATAAATATAAGTTATAACATTTACAGCATTAAGAGAAATTCAACTGCAATAAGAGTCCAGTAAACCTTGTAAAATCATTAAACCGCAAATACAGAAGGTTTTGATTGGTCAGCATTAGAACATTATAAAAGTTTTTGGGGGTAACGTTTTTATCGTCTGTCAATCAATGGAAATACTTATACCCGCCAAAACAAATATATATACATATTTTAAGATTTAATATTAGCACATATTGCAATTTCAATATTGATTTAATTTTTTTTTAAATTTTGTACAAATATTATTCCTAACTCAATTACACTTCCTGATTGGGTTGAGTTGAGTAATGGTGTTTAATGTCCCAGTCAAGAATATTTAATTTATATCGAGACGTCGCCAGCTATAGGCGAAGGTGCAAAATTTTTCCCTTTGCGTTGCGCTGGCGGCATTATACAGCAGGATTCTTTAGAGTGCCAAGCCCACCGTGACACGGGACCTCGATTATGAATTTAAGTTCCTATCCGAAAGAACCGTGACTTTATTTCGTAATGCCAAGTGCTTTGCGAAAGAACATTCAATACTCGCTTCAAAGTCTTGGGTCAAACCCGGTTGGGGTTCGAACCCACGACCTTTTACTTACGGAGCGAGCACTTTACCAACTGAGCTACCGCAGTGGTTCAAGTGCACAGAGCCATCTGCAACACGGTATTTCCCACATTGCATAACCAGTGTCATATCTTCAATTTTTATGAAATAAAGTACAATGACCTAGTGCTGAATTTATACAAGGCCATTTTCGAATACCATATGACATTTGACACTTGCAGTTATCAGGCGGGCTAGAAAAAAAGTGCCCTCAGACACCTTAATTCAATAATAATAAGAATGCAGACGAAAATGCCAATATTTAATATTTATTTAATGTACTACGCACTTTAAAGAATGACTTATGCAAATAACAATCCCTCTATTTTATTCGTTTCCAAAAAAAGTTAAAGAAATTAATTTAAACAAAGTTGAAGCAGTTCGATTTCTTTGTAAGTAGATAACGAAAGAGGGAACTCCCCTTTTCTCTTCTCCATGTTCTCTTGAGTTTGCAGATACGTAGATTTAGAGAGAACATCCAATCCCGCCATTTTCGTTTTATTTGGGACTGAAACAACTTAGTTTTTCGTCCACAATGGTGTTATACTTATGGTTTAAAGACCAGGAAAATGGCCTTTTTAAAAATAAAGGATTGTCATACAAAGACCCCGATGATTTTGCCGTTGCAAAATACCGTTATTACATAAAGTAAAACCAAGACTTGATAGTGGGTAATGACTGTTCTTTTGCCAAACACTAGGCATTACGTAATGAAAGTCACGGTTCTTTCGGGTGGAAACTTAAAAAAAAACGAGGTCCCGTGTCACGCTTGCCGGCGCAATGCACAGGCAAAATTTCTGCAACTTTGCCTATAGATGGTGATGTCTCGATATAAGTGAAATATTCTTGACTGGGAAGTTAAACACCATTACACAACTCAATTAAAATTACAAACATATCGTCTATAGCTGGTGATGTCTTGATAACAGTGAAATATTCTTGACTGGGACGTTAGACACCATTACTCGGTGCGATAGGTAATTTCTGTATCTAGACGATGGCTTGATTTCTTATATTATCAGTTTTTTGTAATTTCAAAAAATACATATACAGTTTAACCTGCCTTAAAGGCCACCTCTATATAAGAGCTGCCTGCTTATAAAGGCCAGTAGAATTGTATCCTATTTGTTTTTTATCCATATTAATTGAACCTGTATATAAAGGCCACTTTTACTGGTTCCCTTGGGTGGCCTTTATAGACAGGTTTGACAGTATTTTGTTTAAATAATAACCGCTATATATTACATATGCAACTGCGCGTAATGAGTGAAGTTTTTTTTCAGTTCAGGGATGCTGGTGGAAACCATCGAGCTTCTGTCAGCTAACTGACAAACTGTTCTTACGCAAGTCGGGAATTTTATACTGTAGATCACTTTTATTTCGCGAGAAATTTATTTTCGCGTAAATTCGCGACTTATCCAAATCGCGAATTTAAATATAACGCGAATATTTCCAGCAAACAGATATTTCTATGTTGACATACATATGTTGTATTCAATAATATTCCAAACGCGAATTCAAATGAATAAGGCCAAGATGGTCTTGACGCGAAATTTTCTACTCGCGAAAAATAAGTGATCTACAGTAATCAGTGTCCATCATATGTGTTTATCATGTCTTGTTTGAATACTTTATCATTTCTTTGCATGGCTTCTTATTTGAATGTAAAACCTCGAGCATGTCAATGTTGAGCATAAAGAAGACATTACTACACATTCTACAATAACAATGCTCGATTACCGTAGAGATTAAGATTTAACATTTTCACAAAATTACCAAATTCATACATCAGGTTCCATATCTTCAAAGTTTAACCAGCTTTGGTGAGTCCACATTTGTTAAATTTATATTATTCAGTTTGTTGTTTTTTTTTTTTTTTGTTTTTTTTTTGTTTTTTGTTTTTGTTGTTGCTTTTTTTCTAAAAAAAAATCTTAATAAAAAAGAATTTTTCCAAAGTGAAATGTTTTCCCCAAACTATATTGATTTGAGTAAAACTTTGTTATATTGCCTTTTGATAACTCTGCTACCTCGAATGTCGCCAAACTGCCAAACTAATTTGTTTCAAAATTTATTTCTTCTGTGAAATTTTCGCTAAATATAGCTTAAACTGCGACTCCTTTATTGAGCCAAAACTTGGTGGATGAATCGAGGTTTAAAGTGATCAAACTTTGAACAACTGGGTCCTGGCATTATATTCGATACTTGTCAATGAGTATTCTTGACACACAGGACCAAAAAGAAGTATGGATTTTATAGAATGTGGTATTAATTAAGTTTTTTTTATACCCCCGCTTAAAAAGTGAGGGGTATATAGTGTCCGTCCGTCCTTCCGTTACACCTTAGGGTACCTATCTCTTATCCGCAACTCCTCCTAAACCCTTTAATGGATTTTCATCAAACTTTCACAAAATCTGTGTGATATAATGTAGATGTGCACCTCCTTCCTATTTAAAAAATTGATCCGATGGATTTTTCTTATGTGGTGGGGGGGGGGGGGGGGAGAGGGGGGATATTTTTGTGAGCTTGTGGCTCACAGTTTTTCTAGTTTCGGATTAGGGTCCTTAAAACACCTGTCTTAATTGACAGACTCGTTTCACAATGGTTCCTTAACTAAGATTTTCCTTAACTTAAATCAATTTTTGATAGAGAAAAAAATGGTCTTAAAATAAGAAAATAGTAAAAGTAGAATACCGATTTAATAGGCTTAGATTCATCTTCAATGTGGCATCTTAAATTCAAGATTGTGGTGAAAACATTTTAAAACTTACCCGATTTAAGTTGAGGAAAATCTTAGTTCAAGAAATGAAGTGAAACTGGGGCCAGGTGTTATATAAAGACATTGTCATTTTTCAGCTACTCAAAACGACAAGTGGGAAGCACCATCCATGGGAACTAAAAATATGTCCATTATAGACATATGGTCTTAATATAGACCCAAGGAGACATGGCGGAGACCATTTGAGTAAGTGATGAAGGAGCAGGAATGGACTTGGAGCATAGTACAGTGAAATGGCAGCTGACAGACAAAGAAGGAGGTCCTCGGTCAAGGCCTTATGTGTCCAAGGCACGAAGAGGACTAAGTAAGTAAGTATAGAGAATGAATTGAAGGTTCAATTGAAATAGTAAGCAATGGATAGACCCAAAAAGTTGGAACTTGCAGCAAAGTGATCTGAATTCTCTGGTTTTGGCAGACCTGTGGGGCCCCAGGTGGTCTCGGTGGTCAAGGCCTTATGTGTCCCAGGCACGAAGAGGACTAAGTAAGTAAGTATAGAGAATCAATTGAAGGTTCAATGGAAATACTAAGCAATGGATAGACCCAAAAAGTTGGAACTTGCAGCAAAGTGATCTGAATTCTCTGGTTTTGGTAGACCTGTGGGGCCCCAGGTGGTCTCGGTGGTCAAGGCCTTATGTGTCCCAGGCACGAAGAGGACTAAGTAAGTAAGTATAGAGAATCAATTGAAGGTTCAATGGAAATACTAAGCAATGGATAGACCCAAAAAGTTGGAACTTGCAGCAAAGTGATATGAATTCTCTGGTTTTGGCAGACCTGTGGGGCCCCAGGTGGTCTCGGTGGTCAAGGCCTTATGTGTCCCAGGCACGAAGAGGACTAAGTAAGTAAGTATAGAGAATCAATTGAAGGTTCAATGGAAATACTAAGCAATGGATAGACCCAAAAAGTTGGAACTTGCAGCAAAGTGATCTGAATTCTCTGGTTTTGGTAGACCTGTGGGGCCCCAGGTGGTTGCTATTAAAGCAAGTTTTGTTGTATCATTTTAAACTATTCTTTTACTTTTTGTTTTATGCATTGATGTTGATGTTGTTTCGGAGAACACCAATAAAATACACTAGAAATTGTTTCCGAGTTTATTCTTTTGTCAGAATAATTGACGGATCGCCGGCCACGCCCACAATGTTCCGACAAAGGCCGCCATCACGGTACCAAAGCAGCGTCACGGCAACTAATGACGTACTAGTGTCAGTGACGTCATTAAACGGCACAATTCAGGCCGAGTTTTCACTCTTTTTGCGTCTAATTCAAGCATGCCAGACCTTTGTCGGAACATTGTGAGCGTGGTCAGCGATACGTCAATTGTGATCCACAACATAATATAAACAAGTGAACAAACAAACAAACACTAAATAAATAAATCAACTTTAATAATAACAACAAAAAGTCAAAATTAACATTTGAATTAAAAGGGGTTTTCATAAACAGTTCAGTTTCATATACAGAAACAATTCCTCATTATGTAATATATTTGTAAAAATAATTTAAATTAATATTAACAATGGTAGAAATATAATAATTTCATTAAAAATTGGATGTATATGGATTAATCATTTTGAAAATTAAACCGATTTAATGTCATGGATTCAAATTTAACTACTAGCAGTCAAGGGTAATTTAAATCTAAGATTTCTCAGTATATAGCGGGTTCTGTTTTGATGATCTGTCACGAAATGGTTGCCCGCCAATTTTACTGTAGGAGTCGACCTGTGTTTTACCCGCTTTCCCAGCAGCAGACGACAGTGACGTAGTATATACACGTTGAATTGATGACGAGGATTCCGTTTCGTCCAAATTTTTCACGACCAAATCACTCGGGTCACATGACTGGGAAATCCCACTGTCACTTCCGGAATCTGAATGACGTTGTTTAACTCTATCAAAAATTTCTTCCACCTTTGATTTAGGAGTAAGTCCAACTCTAAAAAAGCCCAATTTTCCCTCGTTGATTTCACGGCAATCTACAACCGTTGATGCAGAATTTTCCCGAGATGGTCCATCACATAAAATACCATCACACTGTAAAATTAAAAAACAACACAATTCACTTAAAACAATTCCCCCATTAAGTTCTTGTCACCAATAGAACATTTGATAAAACTTAAAATGTGCTTCTTACGTGACTTTTGGTTATATCAAGTGTGGTTCAAATCAATAGTTTAATAGACGCCAACGTGTTTGGTTCAAGCAAATAGTTTCATATTCTAGAATTTTGGGATACCCCGCCTCTCAGAATCGGGATGACATAGCCTTTTTCGAAATAACTCAGTTTGATCAAATAACAGATAAATATTCAAAACATAAAAAACTGTCAATTTTCAGACGATTCACTCATTTATGTAAAAAGATTGATTTCAAGTAGCACTGGTACAACGGAATCTGGACTTCATTAGGCGTTATCCCCAGACTTCATTGGGAGTTTCGCCATAACACAACATTATTATTTATTTGCTTCATAAATGTATTTTATTATATTTTTGGCCAAGCTATCAATGCGTTTCATACATACGTTTTCTATACCGAGTTTTGCAAGCACTTGTAAATGGTGAGTTGTATCGGCCTCTCCAGTTGGGTTAGCAGAGGTCAAGGCTATTGGTCCAGTCTGGTCAATCAGATGACAGGTGATACTGCTGTCTGGGATACGTATAGCAATACTGTCCGGTCTGCCGATATACTTTTCTGCATAACCTAGTCCTAAAGAATTTATCCATTCACCTACACCAAACAAAATAAATAAATAAATAATAAATAAATAAATAAATAAATAAATAAATAAATAAATAAATAAATAAATAAACAACCAATGGTCCCCAAAACAATCTCAAATTCTGAAATTGTCGTCTCAAAATATGATGAAACCAATTAGTAAATCGCTTGGTTTTACATTTATCCTAGGAAAGGGCAATCGAAAATAACAACTTACTTTCCAGTGGTGTGGTTATACAACTTTAGGGTCCCATGGCCAGTTGCCCCACTGTTTGCAATCAATGGTCCCTAAAACATATGCATCCTCAAAGTCTGCAGTTGTCGGCGAAAACATGATAAGACTAATTAAACGTGTTTAACATACGTCCCCTTTCAGAAAGAGTGAATTTACAAACCTTTTTTCAGTACCAGGCTGACATTGGATGGCCATAGTTCAGACATAAAGTCCCATGTAAGTTGTCCTAAAGCTTCTTTAGCGTCTGATAGTTGATCTGTGTTAGATATCCAAACTGACATAGGTCTATCTTCAGCTAGCTTCTTAGTATTATACGCTCTCTGTAATTTGATAATTATTTATTTTGTAAATACAGTCCAACCTGCCTTAAAGGTCACTTCTATATAAAGACCAGTAACATTGTATCCAAATTGTTCTTTATTCATATTATTTGAACCTGCCCATAAAGGCCACTTTTACTGGCTCCCTTGGGTGGCCTTTATACACAGGTTTGACTGTAACGTAATTTTTGTGATCACCAAAATCATCATTATAATAGTCGGCGTAATTTTTGTATTAATTTTGGATATTAATATAGCCCTGTGTATAGATTGGTAAATTGTTAATAAAATAGTTCTCAATTATCGAATATAGGTATGTAGTTATAACCCCGCAAACGAAGTTTAGTGGGGGTATATAGGAATCACACTGTCTGCCCGTCTGTCTGTTAGTCTGGTTGCCCATCCTAATACCGTATCCGCTCCATATCGTCTATGTCTATGGATGGAATTTGACTACACTTGGTACAAATGTAAACCAACATGAGACGATGCGTCGCATACCAAATTTAAGTGCATAAGTCAAAAGTCAATGTCGCCGGAAAACATAAAATGTTGGGGGTATATTTGACTCTCAAGAGACAGTTCTGGTTTATTTCTGGGATATACAGGTGTCGTCATCATCATCATTACGAAATTGTCTAAATACAAGTAATATAAAGCAGGCGTGACGGCAATAAATATACAATGCGTTTTATAAAAAAAACTATAATAATGGTGCAATATTTACAATTTATACAAGAATTGAATGATTATGTATATATGGTACTAACCTCTACGGCTTCAGGTTGGTTACATGCCGCAACTAAACAATACACAGTGTCTGTAGGTATGCCACAGATGCCACCAGCATTCAGAATATCTAGAAATTAAGTTTAAAAAATTATAAACGATATCGATGATGTCGACAAGTTGAATGTTAAGATTGTGTAAATATCGATGAAAATTCTGGTGGTTTTGAAGTACCGTCGCTATCTTCGACTTTTGGGTATGTGTAGACTGAATTTTATTGATGTAATATTATTATTATTATATATTATAAAAGGAAAATGTTGTTTTTCTGCATAAAGTATATATAGGGCACAAATACGTGGAACTAAGAGCTGTCGTCTGCTGACTAAAGCAATTTGGTTTTATTATCTTATTCCTAGTAGCCAAAATCGCCAAAAGCTACCAATTTCTTGGAAATTTTTTTTTAAAAGTAACCTATTTTGGCAAATTGTTGAAATATACTATAAAAAGAGCTATATTTTCACGTTTTTAAATTTGGCTACTCATGATTTTGAAATTGTGAAAAACTATTATTTCTGTAATCATACCTGTAGTTTTCTAAAAAAAATATCTTTCAAATATTTGTCTCTTTTAGAAAATTTATGCAAAAAAAAATACGTTAAAAAAGAATATATTTTCACAAATTTTGGTTACTAATAAATTTTTTTAATGTAAACACTTAGACATACCTGCTATTTTCCTAACACCAGTAGTCCGTCTTCCGTCTGCCCAAACAGCTTTGGTGCCTTCCGAATGTAATTTGCTCATTTGTATACTCGGAAGTCCAGTTGGCAGGATGTCTCTACCCAAAGCGCTTTTAATAACAGACGACAAAGCAGCATAAATGCAAGCCAATGCAAATAAAATTGAGACCACAATTTCTAAAATATCAGCCGACATTACATTTACCCCTTTTAACAAGAAGCAAAGGACAATAAGATCAAACAATAGAGAAATGACAAGCCATACTTTATTTACAACAGTTGACAAAACTGACAGAAGAAGTCCGGCAACCATGAAACTAATGCACCCGATTATGATACCATTTCCTTGGTCAATCGTCAACAAACCTAATCCACGGACGGATCCCCATATAGACCAAAAACTGGCATAGATGAGGAACGAAAGGCTCTCGAAAGTGAGACCTCTTGAAAAACATACAAATCCTGACGTGAATTGAACAAGTCCGCCTACACCAACTGCCCACGGGATAAGATATAATTCGGAATCAGCTTGAACCCATATAATAGAAAATGCTGCAATAGCATTGGAAGCAAAACCAATTGTTTCCATGGTAACATATTTAGAATAACCTAACATGGCGTCTTTAGAAAACAAATCACTGTTTGCACTGCTTTGCAAAGAAACATCATTAACTTTACTCTTAAAAAGATTCCTAAATTTATTTTTTATGGCTTTTTTATCAAAAATTGTCTTGCCAATTGGTATTTTCTTGCTGACTCCAGACACACGGTTGATATACGCAGAAAGGCCATATAAAGAAAACACAAACCCAATCCAACCCGTGACACCCAAAAATGTACCTTGGAACCCATCAATGCATAGTGCTAATGTGAATAATGAAAATACAATGTGATAACTACTTCTGAAAAGCTCCAAAGAAACATCGATCAGACTGAGTGCAATAAACAGAAAAATGAAAACGGACAAAACTGGAATCGGAATACTTCCTGTGGAATCTAACAATAAGTTCAGCAACAATGAAGAAAAAATTGAAGTCCAATATACCCCGTGCAATAACAAAAGTGTAGCACTGTGAGCATCATGTCTGCGATGAGCAGATATACCCATGACGACCTGAAAGAGCCCGGATGTTAAGCACCAAGAAAATGCATTGGTGGGATTTGAAGTAACTGTGGTGACGTGACTAGCGAATACAGAAAATGAAAGTGTGTTCATGGCATACCAAATAATGACAAAATCATATGTTTTTGGTTTTTGTTTGGGGTGAGCAGGTTTACTCCCTGAAGGTGTCACTTGGTTTGAACACGAAAAATTTTTTTGCATTTTGAAACCAAAAGAAAGTTGTAATCACAGCTAACAAAATATAAATTATTTCCGTCCCTCCTATATGTACCCATAAATTTAATATTTCAAAAATAAACAAAATGACACAAGTGACTGATATGACAGCACCCAACTTGAAATCTTTATGACCCAAAGATCCAATAAGAAATATGACAAAAATCAGCATATATGAGCTAAAACCTGGAAAATACTGTTCGGTCTCCGAAATGGAAGAGTTGGAAACATTAATTGCGGAAGTGATTCCGTTGTATATATGTGTGATCCCAACAGAGTTCCAGACTGCAGATATACATAGCAGAATAGACGTTATGAACGTCTTCTGGGTTGATATGGAGGTAACACCTGAAAGATAAACGTTCTATATTACTAGTTGCTAAAGATACCGAATATTTGTTTTTAAAAACAGAAAAAAACACGATATTTAAGACCCCAAATAATGTCTTAAACATGCTCTTATCTGAAATTCGGTTTCCATGACTGCATTTTTAAATTCGAATATCATCAAATCAAAGCATTCACTTCTTTGGGTAACGGTGTTAAGTCTGTCTGGTTATTGTCTGGTGATATATATAAGGCTATGTTTGAGTAATAGCGTATAATATTTAAGCGTTGGGAAAAAACAATTTCATCATCACATGGTTTCACCAGAGGTTTGCCATTTATTGACAGCGTATCTTCGAAGGTAGGTAGGCGATTATTTTTTTTTTTGCTGAATACTCCGGTTTTCTTAATCATCTAAAAACTGATCGTCTCGCTATAACTGAAAGAATCTTGACTGGTCGTAAAACACCATTATTCCATCCATCCACCCATCCATCCATCCTTTTTAAAGACAATTCTTCGGTTTTACTAAGAAAAGCGCAAAAAGTTCGACGATCTAGTTATATTGCGGACACAATGTTATACCGGTACTATTAAGTGTCAGACAGACAACCCATGCATCAAATATTAGAATCTTAATTAAAATAATAAGGAAATATAATTGAAATTTTAGCAAGGAGTCATTCTATTAATTCTATTGTTTTTCCGTGATTTATTTTTCTACGTTTTATCTCGCAAATAAACAAATAAATTTGATAAATAAATAAATAAATAAATAAATGATACTGTACGCAATTTTATATAGAAAGTTTGTTTTATTTGAAAATGTAAATGAATTCTTAAAAAATTAATAAGAATGTTTATTAGTTGAATGTTAAGATTGTGTAAATATCGATGAAAATTCTGGTGGTTTTGAAGTACCGTCGCTATCTTCGACTTTTGGGTATGTGTAGACTGAATTTTATTGATGTAATATTATTATTATTATATATTATAAAAGGAAAATGTTGTTTTTCTGCATAAAGTATATATAGGGCACAAATACGTGGAACTAAGAGCTGTCGTCTGCTGACTAAAGCAATTTGGTTTTATTATCTTATTCCTAGTAGCCAAAATCGCCAAAAGCTACCAATTTCTTGGAAATTTTTTTTTAAAAGTAACCTATTTTGGCAAATTGTTGAAATATACTATAAAAAGAGCTATATTTTCACGTTTTTAAATTTGGCTACTCATGATTTTGAAATTGTGAAAAACTATTATTTCTGTAATCATACCTGTAGTTTTCTAAAAAAAATATCTTTCAAATATTTGTCTCTTTAGAAAATTTATGCAAAAAAAAAAATACGTTAAAAAAGAATATATTTTCACAAATTTTGGTTACTAATAAATTTTTTAATGTAAACACTTAGACATACCTGCTATTTTCCTAACACCAGTAGTCCGTCTTCCGTCTGCCCAAACAGCTTTGGTGCCTTCCGAATGTAATTTGCTCATTTGTATACTCGGAAGTCCAGTTGGCAGGATGTCTCTACCCAAAGCGCTTTTAATAACAGACGACAAAGCAGCATAAATGCAAGCCAATGCAAATAAAATTGAGACCACAATTTCTAAAATATCAGCCGACATTACATTTACCCCTTTTAACAAGAAGCAAAGGACAATAAGATCAAACAATAGAGAAATGACAAGCCATACTTTATTTACAACAGTTGACAAAACTGACAGAAGAAGTCCGGCAACCATGAAACTAATGCACCCGATTATGATACCATTTCCTTGGTCAATCGTCAACAAACCTAATCCACGGACGGATCCCCATATAGACCAAAAACTGGCATAGATGAGGAACGAAAGGCTCTCGAAAGTGAGACCTCTTGAAAAACATACAAATCCTGACGTGAATTGAACAAGTCCGCCTACACCAACTGCCCACGGGATAAGATATAATTCGGAATCAGCTTGAACCCATATAATAGAAAATGCTGCAATAGCATTGGAAGCAAAACCAATTGTTTCCATGGTAACATATTTAGAATAACCTAACATGGCGTCTTTAGAAAACAAATCACTGTTTGCACTGCTTTGCAAAGAAACATCATTAACTTTACTCTTAAAAAGATTCCTAAATTTATTTTTTATGGCTTTTTTATCAAAAATTGTCTTGCCAATTGGTATTTTCTTGCTGACTCCAGACACACGGTTGATATACGCAGAAAGGCCATATAAAGAAAACACAAACCCAATCCAACCCGTGACACCCAAAAATGTACCTTGGAACCCATCAATGCATAGTGCTAATGTGAATAATGAAAATACAATGTGATAACTACTTCTGAAAAGCTCCAAAGAAACATCGATCAGACTGAGTGCAATAAACAGAAAAATGAAAACGGACAAAACTGGAATCGGAATACTTCCTGTGGAATCTAACAATAAGTTCAGCAACAATGAAGAAAAAATTGAAGTCCAATATACCCCGTGCAATAACAAAAGTGTAGCACTGTGAGCATCATGTCTGCGATGAGCAGATATACCCATGACGACCTGAAAGAGCCCGGATGTTAAGCACCAAGAAAATGCATTGGTGGGATTTGAAGTAACTGTGGTGACGTGACTAGCGAATACAGAAAATGAAAGTGTGTTCATGGCATACCAAATAATGACAAAATCATATGTTTTTGGTTTTTGTTTGGGGTGAGCAGGTTTACTCCCTGAAGGTGTCACTTGGTTTGAACACGAAAAATTTTCTTTTGCATTTTGAAACCAAAAGAAAGTTGTAATCACAGCTAACAAAATATAAATTATTTCCGTCCCTCCTATATGTACCCATAAATTTAATATTTCAAAAATAAACAAAATGACACAAGTGACTGATATGACAGCACCCAACTTGAAATCTTTATGACCCAAAGATCCAATAAGAAATATGACAAAAATCAGCATATATGAGCTAAAACCTGGAAAATACTGTTCGGTCTCCGAAATGGAAGAGTTGGAAACATTAATTGCGGAAGTGATTCCGTTGTATATATGTGTGATCCCAACAGAGTTCCAGACTGCAGATATACATAGCAGAATAGACGTTATGAACGTCTTCTGGGTTGATATGGAGGTAACACCTGAAAGATAAACGTTCTATATTACTAGTTGCTAAAGATACCGAATATTTGTTTTTAAAAACAGAAAAAAACACGATATTTAAGACCCCAAATAATGTCTTAAACATGCTCTTATCTGAAATTCGGTTTCCATGACTGCATTTTTAAATTCGAATATCATCAAATCAAAGCATTCACTTCTTTGGGTAACGGTGTTAAGTCTGTCTGGTTATTGTCTGGTGATATATAAGGCTATGTTTGAGTAATAGCGTATAATATTTAAGCGTTGGGAAAAAACAATTTCATCATCACATGGTTTCACCAGAGGTTTGCCATTTATTGACAGCGTATCTTCGAAGGTAGGTAGGCGATTATTTTTTTTTTTGCTGAATACTCCGGTTTTCTTAATCATCTAAAAACTGATCGTCTCGCTATAACTGAAAGAATCTTGACTGGTCGTAAAACACCATTATTCCATCCATCCACCCATCCATCCATCCTTTTTAAAGACAATTCTTCGGTTTTACTAAGAAAAGCGCAAAAAGTTCGACGATCTAGTTATATTGCGGACACAATGTTATACCGGTACTATTAAGTGTCAGACAGACAACCCATGCATCAAATATTAGAATCTTAATTAAAATAATAAGGAAATATAATTGAAATTTTAGCAAGGAGTCATTCTATTAATTCTATTGTTTTTCCGTGATTTATTTTTCTACGTTTTATCTCGCAAATAAACAAATAAATTTGATAAATAAATAAATAAATAAATAAATGATACTGTACGCAATTTTATATAGAAAGTTTGTTTTATTTGAAAATGTAAATGAATTCTTAAAAAATTAATAAGAATGTTTATAAAACGTAATTTCTGAATAAAATAAAGTTGCAATAATATTTAATATCAGACTTTAAATTATCTTAAGATTTAAAGATATTTTCACAAATGATCTTCTTAAAGTCACAAAATAAATGATTTAAAATGATTTATTGTTTTAATTTTAATTTTTGTGACTAACAAAATTTACATTGTTTGGTTTTTTCGCGTAGTCGGATCGAAAAACATTCTTTTTCGTGGTTTTTGTAACAAAAAGAATTTCCTATTTCAAGACATTTAATTTTTTCGATTTTTAAATCCATCATGAAATTGTCGGTCATTTTATCAACCTTTGGTTTCCGAGTAAATATTTTCAAATATATATTGAAATTCGGGAAAATAAATTACACACGAAAAATGTGTGTAGCAACTTATTATTTCCGGGCGTATATTTTCAAATATAATTCGAAATTCAAAAATATTAATTATACTTGAAAAAACGTGCGTCTAAACGCATTTTTCCTCGCACTTATTTTCTCGATTAAATCTCAAAATCATGTCATTTAAGTGTCCAAGAAGGATAAAAAAATATAATGGTTATCCTACCTGTTACTAGGGTTGAAACTGACAATAACACTAGGGAAACTCCGTATGGGATTCTGTCGATCAATCCATCGGATAAGTTTTCGCTGATTGTATAAACGCTTGCAATAGCAAAAATAATACTGATGGTTAAAAATGTGGATGAAACAGCTGAATGCACTTTTATTACCGACATTGTAGATACTGCTGAAATACTCGAAGTAAAGAGAAAAATGAATGGCTGGCTATGCTAGTACTTTTTAAATACTCGAAGTTAAGACACTGCTGAATACTCGAAGTTAAAAAAAATTGAATGACTGACTATTTATTCATTTTCATTTAATCATTTTAAATACCTGTCGGATTTAACTAAGTGGGCGGGGCTAAAAAATAAAAACACCTGTTTCAGAGTATATTCGTAAAACCTCCTATAAACAATCGTGACCTTATGATCGGATACATGGATAGTGAATAAAACGTTTTTTTCCCGAGAGTGACTAGCACACACAGGTACATCGTTACAACTTCCTTGTAACCAACGATGAAACTGATTGGTATGCGTCTTTATCACCAATAGCAACCGATGGATAAAACATACCCATGAAATGAACAAATTTTTCCAATGATTCAAGGTGTTCTTAAAATAAAACTGATTCAAACTAATATTTACTTTAAGACTACGTGAAGACGGAGGATTTTTGATTGATTGGATAAAAGTATAAATTGAGCAGGTATAAAGGGAAATAACGTCAGTATTATTAACATATATATTTTAATATTATAACTAACTCAGTTATAATGATACCAATAATGTAAAAATGTTTGTTTATTTTTTATTTGGCGATAGAAGTTTTACAAATAATGTAAAGATGTATAGTGTTTGTTTCTCGAATTTTGAGATAGAACTTCTTTTACAAAAAATATTTAGTATTTAGTGCTTGTATTTTTCAATTTTGTTAAAAAAAAACAAACACTTTTTTTCCAAATAATATAAAAGTGTTTTTGTTTTGATTTTGATTAAACAAAAAATAAAAAAACAGAATTTGGCTTACCAAAACAAAAAGAAGACATTTACAAAAATGACTGAAAACCTGAACCCGAGATCAAGTGGGCGCTCAGAGCCGTTTGCGTCCATATTGTACGCAGAACCCGGAGCTCTTGGGCTAATGGCGAATATTATATCGGCTCTTGTGGTAGCTACCAGTAACATAATGTACGGAACCGAGACCAAGACCACCCTCATTATTGCAGGTAAGCAATTTATTTACTTATTTTTTTATTTTTAGATGTTTGAGAATGCACATTTGAAGATCCGACTCAAAACTTTTGTCACTTACAATAATTCATATAAGATTTTTCACATGTACTAGTAATTTGAATAACATTGCCCAAGTACTGCTCCCCCTTTAAATAAGATTGATAAATTGATCGAATGGAGTTAAACATCCCAGTCATGAATATTTCCCTTATATCGATACACCAAACGCTATAAGTGAAGTGGCGATTTTAACCTTTGACATCGGTTTTTAAGGTTTCTTGCAAAGGACCGCGTGGGTTCCATGTGCTTAGCGAAAGAAAAGTCATTAGTGAATTTCAAGTTTTTGGTCAAACCCCGACCTCCCAGATGCGTAGCGACACTGTCAATTCAGCTACCGTAGTCCATTTTTAATAGAAATTCACTTAAAATATAAGATTTATGACAGCCATACTACGTAATCTAACATTTTTACTTTAAGAATCAATTAGGAAATTAATGAATTCACCCAAGATAAGAAATTAAATGTAAAGTGGTAGACTTGTTTTTTTTTACTATTGCCATATGTCATGCATTTTTAAAAAGGTATATGACAATAGTTATAAACATGTATCATGAATACACCCATATTGCTATTTCAGGTGTCCATCTGGTTCTTATTGGTGGATTTCTACAATTAACAGCCGGGCTATTGTCTTTCCGGCGAAATGACCACTTGACCGGTACAGCTTTGATCGTGTTGTCAGCATTATGGTGTTACCTAGGCATCGTATACATCGTCACTAAGGAGATTTCCATACAAACAATGCCACATTCGGTGCTTCCGGGATTAATCGGTTTCATAGCAGTGGCTATAGTGTTATTTATATGTTCTCTCTTTGTGAATTATATAATGCCACCCGTCTTAGCCGCTATGCTTCTGACATTGATATTTGAAGGAGTTGGACTATTCTATGTTTGGGGTAAGCGGGTAGCTGCTGCTTTTGAACTTTTTATAGCCTTAACAGCTATATATGCAGTGGTTGTCATGACAACAAAAGGTGTAAGCCAGCGATACGTCTTGCCTGGATTTGGAAACGCACCCATAGATCCTCTTCTTATTAAAACAAGGTCATCAGGAAAGAAGAAATCCGAGAAAAAGAAAATTACGAAATATGCTGAACCAATGGGATTGGGATATATAGGAAACATTGTTCCTTCGGTTCTGCTCTGTTTTTACCATTTAGGATATTTCAGTGATTTTCGGCCAGCCTCTGCAGCTTTAATGTGTAGCTTCCTGTGTCATATTGTAGCTAGTTATTACGCATTTCTACGTAACGATTTCTTCCACTCTGTTCAGTTTATTTCATACTTTTTGTTCTTTGTCAGCAGAGGATCAGGATCTCTTTTATCAACATTAGGGTATAGTACTTCCGGTTCCGGTTTAGAATCATTTTACGGATCATGGGCCATTATTATAATTTTGTCCTTCATTTTGTTTTCCTCTTTATGTCAAAATGTTTTTGTTTTTGTTTACAATTTATTGATGGTTTTGCTGGCGTTTCTTTCTCTTGAACACATACCGGAAGTTGCAAAGACATTTACGTTTGGAATCACCTCTGCAGTTATCGGCATCGCCAGCATTTACATATCCGTAGCCCATCTCCTGAATTCCATTGCAGAAAAAGAAATTGTATATGTAGGGCCAGAAGTCGTATCATCAGATCGCCTGAAAGAATTGTCTTCTAAACTCAAATGTTGTTTAGGTAGGATATTATTATATTTCATATTGCCAATAATAATAATAATAATAATAATAATAATGTATGAATAAAAACACGTGGAGAAACTTCAAACAAAATATATAGTATACGGAGTGTTCTGCGTAACTATGCAAATACTCTGTCCTTTCAAAGCTGCCATAGAGGATATTATGACTAAATATAAACATAAAATAAATCAAAATGACACCGCACTTGGAGTTATTAAACTATATATAGAGGGGTCTCGAACACCGAGTAGTCTACACCAGGGAAGTGGGACCGGTTGCTCCGGAAGGGTAAGCACCTCCTGATTGTCCGATTTTTCAACATGTTTTACCACCATAGCGGCAACGTTTTACTCTGTGCTAAACTACTCTACGCTCATCGCGGATGCACATTCAGGTTTACTGTTACGATTCTGAAATGGCGTATTTAAATGCTTATTCAAAGTATTCTAGATTATGCAATGGGATTTAAACAAGAAAAAGCTTAATTTATAATGAAAGCAATAATATTCATAATTCCTTATTCACTTTATAGGTCAAAAACATCCGAGTCAACTTCTAAAACCGACACAGAAAATCGGGAAACAGACACAGCACTAGGAATAATCGACTGTATAGCGTTCATTGCCAATACCATAGCTGCGATTTCGCTCTCGCCATCTGACCTTTTTGTACCCAACGTTAGCCTACCTTGGATATTGGTAGCTGGAGTGATAATAAATATGTATTGTGCTAGATTGTCCTATGCAGCTGGAAGCTTGTCCAGGAGTTTGGCCATGTTGGCCCTGGCTTGCTTATGGTCAACGTGGTCACTTGTCTTATTCGGCGGTAAATATGTTTAACTGTTTTTTTTATATAAAAATATTAAATATTCTAGCCAAATAATTCTATCTATACAGGAGTTTGGGCACGTTGGCATTGACTTGCTATGGTCAACATGATCACTCGTCTTGTTCGGTAATAAATATTTGTCTTTGTATACATTTCATAAAATGCTGCAGAATTTCAAATAAAATTATTTTTGGAATTTATAAATATAGGGTAGTTATGTGCTTCAGCTAAATGATGTAGAACTGTCTGGAACGCAATTTTGTCTGGGCGTGAAATAGTTCAAGATAACATGAAACCCCTCGTACCAAGTACACTCAAACCTGTCTATAAAAGTCACCCAAGGGGACCAGTAATTTTGACCTTTATAGGCATGTGACCCTTATATAATTGGAATAAAACTGTACTGGCCTTTATAAGCAGGTGGCCCTTATAGTGGCTCTATTTTAGACACTCAAAACAATAATATTGAAACAAACCCTTGACTTTACACGGAAACATGGTGGTATCGATATTGTGTTGATTCGAGTACTTTTGTTCGACTATAACTTAACATGTTATCCCTGTATTTTAGAGGCCCTCTTATATCACTGTACAAATGTAATTATGTCACTCGTCAAAATCTATAGTTGTACATGTATAATCAGTTTTCGTTGTTTGTCTCCTCTTTTTTTTTAACAAGGCTGTATCATTTATAGAACTGCGTTGGCTGATGCTATGAACATGTTTTCAACTGCAAATTTATTTCTCTCAGTTTGCTGCTTTTTGGCGTATTACCTTATTAATGCATTTAATCGAAACTTAAATTCATTCCAGGCGTGAGTCAGCATAGTTTGAAGGTGGCAGCTATAACAGTATTATGTCTACACACCGTGACGTCACTGATGACATCAACGTTTACGAAATTTTGGATGATCTTCTCTCTCACAATAGAAGTTAATGTTGTAGCCTTAGTTGTCAAAGTGTTTGTTACCAACACTACATATATAACACTAGTGACGTCATTAATTGTAGGTATGTTGCATCTAATATATTTATTGCATCATTTTTACCAAATATCTAAACCTCTTGTCGTTTACTAGTGTGGAACGTTTTTTTTAAATAATTTACTTGAAACCATTCCCAGAATATCGTCGTTTTATGCGAAAACGTCAACTGATGCGATTACATTTCCATTGGAAATTATTTCCCCGCAAAAACGTTAACTAAGATGCATCACGTGGTACACCAAGAGACCCTGTTCAGAATCTGTTTGATCAACTAACTAAAAATTAACCAGAAACAATCCACGTGCATAAGAGCGCGCGTGTTATAAGAAAATTGTATTTCGAATTGATCTGTTGTTTTATCAAATTAGGTCTAAATTTATGCAACTTCATTTATGGATATGATGTTTAGGTTCCATATTGCTATGGGAAAGTCAAAGTTATAAAAAAAATACGCATTTGTATATAATCATGTAGCCTGGTAAAAAAATATTTTTCTGAAGATTTTTGAGTACTGTTAATCGGGAATTTTTGCGTAAATTTGCGAGAATAACAAGATTTTGATTAAAATCCACTTGCATTTGCACTTGCAATATTCCGACCGACGCGAAAATCAACTGACGCGAAATATCCCGATGTACAATAATCACCGTTCATGTATTCATCGTGTTTTAATTTTGTTAATTGTTTAGTTTTTAAACTATTCTGACAATATTTAAAACTCTTTTTTGCTACTTTTCTAACCAAAATTCTTTTTTCCAATTATTAGGAATAACCGGTCTTTATGGGACATTATCCAGCATTTTGAATGAAACAGTTGGAGCCGATATCTTACCTCAAGGTGACCCTTTAATAAAGGTAACTCATCGCTCTCAATGCAGTATTGGTAAAGACCACGGTGTCATGATACATAAAAATGAAGTCTGTAACTCTCGTTGAAATCGTTGACGTTGATATAACCAGCAATTTGACGCCATATAGAGCAGACGTTGCAGTCATTCACGTGAAATGATTTTGACGACTTTATCATGACTGGCTAGATGAACATCTCCAATCAAACCGGAGATGATAAAGGGTTTTGACTGTATTTTTGTGGCTCATTTTAGAATTTCTTTCTTTCGTTTTTATCATACGTGTATTATCATTATATTTATTAACTTTGTATCCTAGTTTTCATTTCGTTGGTTTTGTTTTGATGTGGTCTTGGTTACTCTCGCTATTGCCAAGTTTATGATATACTCTGTGGCAAATATTCATAATTCATCGACGAAAGATTTATATACTTGTAAGAGAGTAAATCTATGGACAGCTAAATGAGTAAAAAACATTGTTCCCAGTTGATAGAAAAATGTATTTTGTTACAAAAGTACCTAGGATTTTGTCTTTCTCCGAGTGATTGACTAAATTTACGGGTGGCCTAGTTGCAAACAAATTTTGTTTACATTCAAACCATCAAAATTGCAGCAAAAGAAACAAGAAGAACCGTATTTGCCATGTCCAACACTGCCATCAAGAAAAACGGAAGCAATTTACAAAGCAGCGGAATATTTAAATGAAGGTCACGTGATTGGTGCACCAACGGATACTGTATATGGACTGATTGCTTCCTGCAAACACCCAGAATCCATCAGCGCAATCTATCACATTAAAGGGAGACCACCAGAGAAACCAATATGCCTTTGTGTTGCCGATATTGATCAACTTAAATATGCTAACCCACCATTTAGGTAATTCTACAAATGTTGCAAAAATATAAAATGAACGAGTACGATTATTGAACAACTATGAATACGGTTTACTTTACATCGGATAAAGCTATCAAGAGGAACAAAAACGGTCAATCTATTATAATAAAACCACATGAGGTGCTCACCCTTCCGAAGCACCCCACCTCGCTTCCTGATGGAGTTTTATGTGTTTAACTAAATTTGTCAATTTTTACTTAAGTTTTGGAATTGTGATATGAACATAGACCGGTATGTTTGTTTTTGATTTAAAACGCTTGTTGACTAGTTCACGTGCGTTTTGCATCTGCTGTTGATAAGAGTTGCAGGGAGCAATGTTGTTTTATGCCCAAGTCAATATTCTTTCACTTAGGTGGTTAGCTCTAAGATGGTGGACAAAACGTATCCTCTGGAGAAAATCACCGATCTTTGGTAAACGACCCTGACAAACTTGTTCGCACTAGAATAAGCGATTTGAACTTAGGCGGTGGAAAATCCTGTGTTCTATAAGCTTAAGACCATTCGGCCACCGATGTCCCTGTTGATAAAGATATTTTATTTCACCTTCACATTCTATTATAACGTTCTTTCTTTTTAGTGACTTGTTGTGGACCTTTATGCACCTTTGTTGCCCGGGTGGTATCACGTGCGTGGTACATAAAGGCGATTGGTTAAAAAGAATTGGTGTTGGTGACGCCATTGATTACGTCGGAACAAAAGACAGTGTTGCCATTAGAGTACCAGACTCTACTGTTTTATCATACCTCCTTAGTATTTCCGGTCCCGTGGCCCTGACGTCGGCTAACCCGAGTGGAGAAGTAGATAGTACACATCATGATATGGTCATTGATAGGTTAGGTAAGCAAACAAACTAGATCCAATCTTCAAAAACTGAGAGTTTCTTTTAACTTATCGCTGACAAAACTTGAAACATTAATAATTATATTCATTTTAAATAATTATAAGATGTTTAAGAGTTTTAAGTTGTCATCTGATGACCATTTTTACCTTTAAACAATTGTTTCTATTTTTTTTAATATGCTTTTTGTAGTTCCAAAAAGGATGACCAAAATGTGTGAATTTAACTGTGAAAGTTCAATCAAACATATCTAAAATATTAATTACGAATACAAACATCGCTAACCTAGAAAATAATTTTTTGGTCTTGCAGTTGAACGGAGTCGCATAATAAAACCTTGCAGTGCATTAATTTGTATTTCAAACACTTCCAATTTTGATTTTATCACAAGACGAGACGTCACATATATGAACGGTAATTTTCAGCGTAACACATGATACGTCAAAATGTTTCGAACTTTATTACATATGGCTTATGAAATATTTACATGCCACATTCGAAGACTACGGAGAGTGGCATCATTTTACTAGAATCACAAAATAAACAAATTATATATCCATTGATCCACTGGAAATAAAAGTACATGTATAACAGTTTGTACGATAGTGAACCCACTGTTTCAGCAATAAAGACCTGCGACTAAAATAAATATTTGAGTACAGTAGAGCAATGGCGATTTGATTACGCCCAGTCAAAATCTTCAACAAGCAAATCTTACACTATAGGAACTGTGAGCTTGTGATCCGTGGGCATGCGCTTTTAACGCCTTGGTCAGTGAGACCCCGCATACATAAATGGTTATGCATTAGATTCGGATACCTCTGTTACAATTAAAGAAAATTTATTACTTCTATATGAAAGATAGAAGGATATGAACATGAATGATGTTTTTGTGTGGCATTATAGAGTTGTTTTCAATTCCATTTTTATTGTGATTTAGGTCATAAAGTTGCTGTTGTTGTATGTGATGATGAATCTAATGAAATAGCACCATCTACAGTAGTTAGCTGTACAAAAATAGACGAAGGTAATGTGTATAAAAACAGTAAAGAAATATTTCTCTATAGCGCCAAAACTCTTAACTTTGTCATAACCAGAACAACAAAAAACACGGCATAATACAAACAAGACATATTGTGACGACGTATTATAGATATCGAAAATGGACGTCAATATTTGATTCATTGATGTGGTTTTACATCCAAGTCAAGAATATTTCCCTTATATCAAGAGGCCACCAGCTATAGAAGTGAGAGAAATTTTGACCTTTGCAGTGCGCTCATGGCAGTGTGCATGGAGGTTTCGTCAACATGCCACGCCTGTCGTGACACGGGCATCAATTTTGAAGGTCGCTTATATATATGAAGGACCCAGCGACTTATTTCGAAATGCCGAATGTTTGTTGAAAGAACATTCACCACATATTTTCAAGTCTTGACCAGATTCCGGCCGGGGTTCTAACCAACGACCTCCCACATGCAGAGCACTCTGCAAACTCAGCTACCATCATATCTCGATGTCCTTTAATCAAATGTTTTGTTCTAATTCAGGAATCATTACATTCTTCAGAATTGGATGTGTACCTCAAGATGTTGTGGAAAATCTTTTTGAACGGGCAAAAACAATACACAGCTCTAGATCCACCAACCTTAAGTTAAGCTCTCTTAGCTTGAATAAAATGGAAAGTGTAAAATAGACTTTTAAAAACTATACTTAGTATGTTATAACCTTAAATTGGAAATTATTGATTTATTGTATTGTTATATATTTTGGTGAATAAATATACATTCTATTCTTGTAAACTAAGATTGTTTTCTTGTTCTGAAAGTTTATGTCTGCTTTCAATCTGTGCAGTGGTGTTGCAAACAAAAAAGTAATTTGTCTGCTTTACGGTTATCTTACTTTTTGTTTAGGGGTCCAGTGGTATTCCGGATGTATTAGTCAGATAAGTATCGATACCGGGAGTGTTCCGGATTCAGGTCTACAATTAAGGATTTCGCTGCCCACCTCAGTTTGACGCCCAACATATTGGTCTTAGCACTACTGATAAGAATGGTGACATTTTGCTTTAATTCGAAATTGTCGAAAAGGGTAAATTTCGTTGCGGTGGTTTGGTTTGTGCATTGGTGTTTTAGGCCAAACAAAACATGTGTTTCATGTTTCCCAACCGAACCAAATTTAGTAAAGCCGATCCTAAAGTTTTTTTTTTTTTGTTTTTTTTTTTACCTTTTTGAACAATTGAACAATTCAACACGTGATGCAGCGAATGTCAGACAAATGTGTTTGTTCTATGAAAGGTATGCTTGAAATTGTAACGCTATGAAATACTGACAGAAAATGATGATTCTTACTTAGAAAACATTTTCTGGGATATCGAGACCGATGCCAATCAACACTTGCCAAAAATAGCAAAAATGTTGATGTAACAGTCGACGATACTGACAAATTTATTTAGAGTATGAAATGTTTAAGAAATAATCAACATCTACCCATGGTAATCGTCGAGTTCACATGCGTAAGAATATATCATGAGGTGGCGTTGCAACCTCGTGATATATTCTTCCGCATTTGAACTCCGGTCTGTGTATTATTCGACGATATACCACGGGTAAATGTTGATCATTTCAATTCTAACATGACTTAGATAAAAAGTATTGAAATATACATTGCGAACTAGGAAATACATTTTACTATCTATTTGCAAAAAGGGAGTACGTCATTAAAACGGAACAGCGATGGGTTTATCGTTTGTTATACCACGACTGGCTCTCTTCGTGTTCATATGAAGAAAAACACAGGTCATGTTAGAATAATGAATAAAATTATCATTAATATTTTTTTTTCATGTTGACCCAGTTATTTGGCCTCGGTGTGTCATATTAGACAAAATGTCAACATGACGCACCTTGGGTTTAGGGTTGCATCGCCGCCATGTGATGATACAATGCATTGTATCTGATTTTACTAAATTTAAAAAGCTGACATAAATAAATTAAAAATAAATAAATAAAAAGCTATGTATGACCGAACATTATTACATTATTACGGCATGATTGTGAGGGTGATCAAGTGTCACGGAAATAGGGGGTGATATCTAAACTTTATTGGTTACTTAACTTTACATGCAAGAATAATGTTCACGTGTTTTCTGTGGTCTAAATCCCATTTGTATTTATTGTAAAGGAATCTTAAAACATTACTGCATGACTGCTGGGCAATTTTGAAAACGGTGATTTCAAACTAAATCAAAATGATGCAATATTTTATACTATATAAATGCAATAACAAACATATCAAATAACAATCTCAAAAGCAAATTAAAAACATTTGAAAACTAACAAGTTAAACACGTGAATTTTCAATGGGAAAATGAGGCGGCGCTGAGAAAAAGTAAGCACTCTCTGTCACTAACTACATCCGCCACGTGAGTAATCAATTGTGGGAAGGAACATTGGATTTGGGGACATCAAGTACATCTAGGGTAATTTTGGATACAGACATTGAGGCCAAGACTTTGGTTTTAAGGGGATCTTGCGTTAAAATTTAAAGGGACACAACACAACAAACATGACAGGCGCAGTATATTTTGAATACGGTCTCTGAAAATTGGCAATTTATTTATCTTTAAGATATCAAAAAGATATATAAACAAATTAATAAAAAATTAATGAGCAACGGTGCAACGGAGACAAAGAAATTCATCGATAGGCACCATTAAACATACGGATACCGAGCTAAATGGGAAATGGTGCCAAGTATTTATTTTGCTCAAGTATTTCAAAAAATATAAATAATTTAATCAATAAATACAGTAAATAAATAATACAATTATACAACTGAAAAAATGAAGAGAGAGAGAGAGAGAGAGAGAGAGAATCTGGCGTTTGGTGTGTGTATGTCAAATATATGAAATATATGTCAAGGCCATTTTAAAAAAATTAAAATAATGTGATAAAAGTAATCAATTTCAATTCAAATCTTTAAGTTTTACATAGCTACGATTGATGTAAGACTAACTGTGAAGTAAGGTTCGGCATCATCCAATGTACCGAGAGCAAGGCTATCAAACGATTTATCAGAAATACTAAGTCTGATTCGAGAGTACATGTATTATCTTCTGGTTCGAGAGTATTATCTTAAAGGTGATAGGGCTTCAATGTGATAATTTGTTTCAAGAATTTTAATTGGTTATATTTTTCTGTTACGTTTGCATGATTGGATTGGCTCTCAGTGACATTATGGATGACGCACAGAGGCATTTGAATTTCTACGCAATAAGGATGCTTTTTTACTTACTACGGCAATATTGTTATTTAAATTTTGATTTGTTGTTGAAAAAAGTTCTATCAATTATAAGAAATGAAGTTTATTTCCAATTTGTTATGGAAGTATGAAAGAATTGAACATTGCACACGTAACATAATCGCCACGCGAATTATTCAGTGTGCAAAATCTGCAATTCTTTCATACTTCCATAACAAAACATGTCCAGAAATCGCGGTCCGATCTGAAGGGTTATCTGCCCCTACATTAGAAGTCGTCCCAGATGGTAGTGTTGTTCAGTCGAGTGTGACCTGTTAGATAATTCCAATTTGGGAGAGCAATAAGTGATCAACAAAAATCCATTCGGGGTTTTATAATCAGTATTTAGACACTAATGACTTGAATGCATCTCGTAATAAAATGATGAAAAAAAATATATATCCATATGTACCAGCTTATTGAAAATATGCACGAAATCATAATTTTATAAATGTTTCAAGTATTTGTTTTACATACGTTTTGTCGGGGTCTTATATGCTTACTCTAAGTTTAAATAAAAAATAAATCAGCGTTTTAAATATTCCATTCTAGCTATATTAATGTTTTTACATAAATACTAAATAATAAAATTAATAATAATAATAATGGTTTAAGATATTGTCTCAACAGCAACATGCAATCTCTGAATCTAGCAGAGATTTAAATAAGAAATAAATCTTAGTTTTTTTTAAATTTCATTTTAGCTTGATTAAATACTTAATAAATAAATAAATAAATACTATGATTTTTCTTATGTTTATTTTTCATAATAAGATGATTTATATTCATCTAATTGAACCGACAAATCCAATACTGAATAGTTAATTGCAATATTTTATTTTATTTTATTTTATTTTATTTATTGACCTGAACTGTGAAAAGAATGCAACATAAACCTGGCACTGGTAAGGACAAAGCCATGTGCAACGTTTTGGGAGAGAGAGAGAGAGAGAGAGAGAGAGAGAGAGAGAGAGAGATCTTGGGTGCTAAAAATTAGTTTTCTCTCTCTCTCTCTCTCTCTTGGCCATGTCCCTTGGTATAAAAAGGTAAATTAGATGAATTCACGTATGGTTAATGGAATCAATCTTCATGGAAGTCTCTTAATTAGTATTACTAATTAACGCTATCTACTGGTACTACCTGGTTTCTTTCACGCCTCAGCGATCAGGTAAAAAACCTTATCACCGAAGACTGGTCAGTACTACCTGGATTCTTTCATGCTTCAGCAAACTGGTAAATTACATCATCACCTGATTGCAATGGTGTACACGAATTAATTAATCAGTACCACTAATTAACTGGTCATTACGCTGGGTGATTGACAATTAGCTGTGAGATAGAGGGGGAAAGTTTTGGCAACGGGGGGGGGGGGGGGGGGGGCACGAGAAAATTAACTCTATTCCTATAAACAGTCAAACATTAGTTTGTCTTATCGGTGCTTACTGTTGATTACACAATGAAGCGCTTGATGTCCTGATCCCAACAAAAATAAATTTTCTATTGATAGGATGTTAAACAAGCAATTAACTTGTTGCAATCATTATAGTGACTTGATTTTTTTATAAGACCCTTATGATCTCTAAAAAATTTAGTGACTATGGATTTTTTTTACCAGAGCCTTATATAATCTCATAAACTGGATAAAATTCATTTTTGTTGGGGTCAGGGCAGGATATCGAGTGCTATATTGTGTAGTCAACAGTAAGCGCAGATAAGATAAACTAATGCTTGAATTCCGCTGAACCTTTTTGAGTGCACTTGTCCTAAGATGTAAGAGAATTTGACCATAGAAAATACATAATAAAAGGGATTTCAAAAATAAAAATATTTGTGGTTTTATGGTATCTCGAGGCCACTCGGCAGCTACTAAAATTAGTTAAGGTTTTAATAAGTCTGTATAGTAAGAAAGTATGTTTGTTTTGGCATAATATAATTTCACATATCGTTTCTTCATTCTCTATCAAGCATATGTATAAGATATAGGATACCGAATCACGCCATAATATTATGCCTAATTGCCTGGTCAAGTTTTTAATTATTATTTTTCTTTCTTGTTAAATATTAATTAACTTGATTTAAATATTAATTAAAAGCAGGGCTATATTAACCCTGTGATTTATGCTAATGTTTTTTATCTATAGTTTATGTTGTCACAATTTCTATTCTCTTAAAAAAATTCAATTTAATCAAATTATGACCACGTTGTTCGTGTTTTTTTTAACTAAGTCGCAATTAAGAATACATATAAAGGCATCACACCAATCAGATCACTTCATTAAATTTGTACCATTCTCAGCCTCTCCATAACCTCGTGGAAGAACAAATATGAAATTCCATTTCTTAAAGACAGTATAATAGAAGAATAAATTTTTCAAACAGAAAATAAATCGAATTTGTTTGCAAAATGGTACATGGTGATGGAGATTAAGGGTTTCTAAAATATTAAAAAAATCATTTATTTCAACAAACACGATCGGTAAACAGTAACTACGATGATTTCTTCAAGCGTGAAAATATCTTCAAATTTTACCAAATGTAACAAAGACCAGATTCGAAAAATACAATTCAGTTATGATATTAATTCATTTATCTTCCAATGACAGGTTCAAGGCACCTGTTTTGTTGAAGTGTGACCTTGCAAGTTGATTTATGTAATTTTAGCGTTAGTGACCCGCAAATCAAGGCTATCGGCTGCATTGCTAAGTGGACAGCTATCGTTATTTATTATTGTTTATTGGAAATAAAGATTTGCGATATACCGATTTGTTTTCCCGATACAAAAAAATCATCACTAGAATCTGTTTTATACCTAAGTGTCACAATATCGTGTAGATTTAAATGCTAAAATTGCATAATCAAAAATAAATAGACACTGTTATTTGACAATATATTCAAAAGTCAATTTTCTGCTTCTTTAATCTTTTTAAATATTCTATAAAGCGGTAATTTTAAGTCAAAAGCCTATCTTATTGGCTTGATTTTTAGATAAATGTGAAGTTCCTATTTTACACAGATTGTTCAGTTGTTAAGGGTATTGTTCCGGTAATTATTTCATATTCTTTGCCTATTGTCGGTCCGTTAAATTGTGTCAAAATTTAGGTAACAACTAAATCACGTGATCAGATCGGTTAGATATGATTTATGAGCTTAACAAACTGAAAAATATTAAAGTACACAAAATCACAACTCATTATATATATATATATATATATATATATATATATATATATATATATATATATATATATATATATATATATTCAACTTTTCATACAGAAGCAGCAAAATATAGTTTAGGGGTGGGATCTCAATTGTTTTAAAGTTAGTACCCAGCCTCACCTGTCCCACCCTTCCTCTCGACTGATGTCATGGGTATTTCTTAAGGGTCACTCTATTCAACTTTTCATACAGAACCAGAAAATATTTTGTTTAAGGGTGGGGATTTCAACCGTTAGCACCCAGTCCCGTTTATCCCCACTGTCACTCTGAAATTACCCCATGGGATTTTCTTTAGTATCGCTCTATGCATCTTTTCATATGGAACCAGAAAATATATAGTTTAGGGTTGGGGAGCTCAACCGTTTAAAAATTAACACCCAGCCCTGTCCGTCCCCACCTCACTCTGAAATATTTCCATGGGTTTTTCTTTAGTATCACTCTATGCACTTTTTCATACAGAACGAGAAAATATATAGTTTGGGAATGGGTTTCTCAATCATTTAAAAGTTAACACACTGACCCACCATCCCTCCCTGATATCCCGGGAAAGTCTTGTGATACGGACTTGTGCATCTGGAGACGCTGATCATGAATATATATGATTTTATAAAACAAAATATAGTATCAATGGCAGAATTGATGATCTTTGTTTAAAGACCTCGCCCTCCTGCCCCTCCCAAATGAATCCCCTGGGATTGAAATACCCCATAAAATACTTCTAGAGTGCATGGACCTACCATGAAAATTTAAATGGGATTGATGCGTCTAAGAGAAAAATTGTGGACAAGAAGTGATCAGGAGAAACAAATAATAATAACTAGAATTGTAATTGTGGCAAGAACAATGACGAAAGTCTTCCACCACTCCAACATTTTAACTAATTTTTTTATAACTACAACAAACATTTTTATTTCATTTTTTAATAATGGAAATGCTGACAAGAACCAATCTTCTGATAGATACTTTGTCTTGCATTTTGCAGATTGAGTTAGGTTATGTACTGTGATCACCCTTTTGTTATTTTATTAAATGAAATGATATTACCCATTTTGAATACCTGTTTTAAAGCATTATTAGAAGAAAAAAAAATTCATTTCAAGGTTAAAATGAAATAAAGATCCAAGAGATGTAATATTATTAGTCAACTAGAATGATATATGTCTGTGTATCATCTCTCTCTCTCTCTCTCTCTCTCTCTCTCTCTCTCTCTCTCTCTGTGTGAACTGTTGATTAGAAAACTTTTTTTCATCTGGGACATCAGAACTTTTATAGCCAACAACCCTCTTCTATAATCATAAGAAGAAACAAAATTAGAGAGATGAAAGGATATTTTTATTCTCATTTATTTTCTTATTGTCAAATAATAATAGAAGTAGTACATGAATCTAATTGGTTGAAATACAAACAATAGGCAAAGTTGATTGACATCACCTATACCCAATATCACAACCTGTTGTTTTGATGAGCTAATGATATGATGTGTTGATTTTAAATTAATCCAACCACTTACCCATGAACTGTCATATTGAGGTAAATATCAAATTGAATAAGAAATCAACCCGCAGCAGGGCTAACTGGTCAATAGTGCTGCGTATAAAAAAGATATTTAACTTGGTAGCTATTGGACAAGGATCAGTGACTACTTCAGTATCCGTCACATTGAAAATTACTCCTTATTGTATTAATCAGATTTGATCTGATCCTTTTCGATGATAGCACCCGTGACCCATCCCATGAGAAAAAATAATGGTTAAGTGTGGGAATCTCAAAGTTAGTACCTAGACCTACCTGTCCCCATCCTTCTATTGGAATGACCCCGTGGGTTTTTCTTCAGTATCATTCTATTCAATTTTTCGTATAAAATAAGAAAATATATAGTTTAGGGATGGTGATTTTCACTTCAAAAGTTAAAACCCAGCCCTGCCCATACCCACCCTCCCTCTGGAATGACCCCATGGGATTTTCTTCAGTATCACTCTATTCATTTTTTCATACAGAATCGGAAAATATATAGTTTAGGGGTGGAGATTTTACCATTTAAAAGTTAGTACACTGCCCCATCCATTCTCACCCCTCCCTGATACCCCCGCAAAAAACCTTGTGATACGGACTTGTGCATACCGAGACGCTGATTATGAGTATATATGGTGTTATAGTACAAATAAAGTATCAATGGCAACATTTATAATTTTTTGTTTTCAATACCCCGCCCTCTTGCTCCTTCCCCAATGACCCCCTGGAATTTAACTACTCATAACAATAGTTCTACAGGTCCTTCCACAAAATAAAATCACTCCGTAATTTCCATAAAGAAAGTTCACCCCTTAGTGGAAATATATCCTACAGAATTCCAATCACAATTTATTCATTTATTCAAATTAATAAATTATTTTTTCCAATAATCATTTCAGTCACATTAGTATTATGTTTAACCACCTCGACCTTTTATAACAGCCATTATTCTTTTTGGGAGATGTCATAGAATTGCTTACATAAACTTTTTGGGGTGTTATACCAATGTTTTTGTTACACATTCCCATAGCGAAATGGATGTCTTCGGATTGCCCATTGCAACTTTCAATTCATTTCATAGATTTCCTATTGGATTCATATCGGATGAATTTCATTGTCGAGTTGTGTTGTTATTTCTTTCCATGTTAAACCAGCATTTTTTAATGCGACAGTCTGTATTCTAACCATATTGGGAACACGCATTTTGTAAGAGCTGTAAAAAATAGAAAAATACTCAGAAAAGAAGTCATAACAGGAGTACAATTTTAGCGAATGACTCCATTAAATTGACAAATATGCAAGTAAGTCATGCATAAAAATAAGAGTCTGAACCAAAATTCGAAAAATCAAAAAAATGTAGAAGTTAACACTTACCTCAGAAAAGTTGCTTTATCTGGTTATGGCATTGCTTTGTCTGATTTTGAGTTTGGTGGGAAATTTCATTCCTGTATCTGTGGACTATATCAAATTGTTACTGACAATGCTTATGAGTAATTTTCTCAAAAGTTTTACAATATAATTTATATTCTGACATGGTATTATGAATATCAATATATATGTTTGTAATAGCAAAAACAATAGAAAACGTTTGCAGCAATTTTTCTCTCTATGGAAATATTGTTTTTTTTTAGAAAAGATTTAGGGTAGAGAAGTGTTTATGAAATTAATTTCAAACTGTGCAGATTTTTGCTATGCATTGCTAAAAACAAAGAAAATATGGCAACAATATTTTTAAAAGGGGGTGAACTTTCCTTATGGAAATTACGGAGTGATCTTATTTTGTGGAAGGACCTGTATAGTACAGGGACCTACCCTGAAAATTAGAACGAGATTGATTGATGTGTCTAAAAAAACATGGAAGAGAAAGAGAGATCAGGAGAAAAAAATATTAGAGAACCGGAAACGGAAGAAAAGCAATATGTCTTCCAACTAGTATGCTTGGTGGAAGACTTAATAATAATAGTGGAGAACCGGAAACGGGAAAAAAGCAATAGGCCTAAGTCTTCCAACTAGTATGCTTGGTGGAAGACTTAATAATAATAGTGGAGAACCGGAAACGGGGAAAAAAGCAATAAGTCTTCCAAATAGTATGCTGGGTGGAAGACTTAATAATAATAGTGGAGAACCGGAAACGGGAAAAAAGCAATAGGCCTAAGTCTTCCAACTAGTATGCTTGGTGGAAGACTTAATAATAATAGTGGAGAACCGGAAACGGGGAAAAAAGCAATAAGTCTTCCAAATAGTATGCTGGGTGGAAGACTTATAAAAATATGAAGGATAATATGAAAAACTTCGGGAAATATTATACAAGTATCAAATTGTTGTCATAAGTTGAAATAAAGTTATAGACTTTCTGTTGCTGTTTTGAAACAATTATTATTGAAATTTCAATTAGCTTCTTTTTTTTTTAAATATTTCGTAAAACTGTAGCAAATAATATTTAAGTTTTTCTATTAAATCTTTACGACGAACTACGTTTTTATCAATTCTGATTTTCATTTTAATTTTGTAAATTTTGCAAGCTACAAAGGAGATAAAATTATTCAATATAATATTTTTTGGGCAAAAATCTTCAATATCTTGCCAAGAGATTATCAACAAAAGAAGTTTTTCCAAATATCACATACACTTACACAGCTAAAAAACAAATGAGAACTTTACATTTTCATTACAATAGGAACAATATTTGTCTACATCAGGATTCCGTTTGCTGACATATTTTATTATTGAAGAAGTTTATAATTGAATTCAGCAACTGTTTTATCGCAAATGTTAGATATTAATAGAGCTTTACATGCTTTATCATATAGGTATTCCTACTTGTAAAAAAATCCGATTTCTATTGAAAAATAAAATAAAATAAAGTAACAATAGCTGTCGATACAATCCAAAATGTCCCTACCAAACTTTAACACATGTAACTGATATATTTTTTATCTCTTGCAAAACATAATAACTTTTGTTTTATTTACTTTGAGCTCTAGTTTCCACATATTACAATAATCGTAAAAAACATTCAATGTTTTTGCATATCAGTTTCATTCTCCGAAAATATCAAAGTATCGCATACTGAAGAAGAATGATTTCCACGTACTCGTGAAGCATTTTGACACCCATTTCCGTTAAGGAGTTTAGGTCATCTATATTATTTTGATTTAAAAACTCTTCTAAATCATTAAAATAAATACAAAAAAAAGAAAAGGTGACAAGTTTTCTTCTTGTCGAACACCAACCTCACTTTAAAAAAATTAGGTTTCAAAATCCCCTTAACATCACATGATTTAATACTATCATACATTTTAATGACATTTACCATTGATGTTGTATTTTTTTTAGCTTATAACACAGACCGTTTCTAGAAAATTTATCAAAAGCCGTTCTAAAACCAATAAAAATGTAATATGATTTTCTATTGGATGAAAATAAACATACAACAATGCTATGCAATATAAAAATATTATCAAGTGTAGAGTAGTTTTGTCTAAAACAAGCTTGAGATTTCGTCAGAATGTCTTCATTTTCAGCATTTTTAAACGTTTATAAATGATAACTGGAAAAAGCTTACCGAAACAACTCAAAATAGTTATAGCTCTATAATTGTCTGGATCTTTGGAGTAACCTTTATTGTTATACACAGGTTTAATAGAGGCAAGAATCCAATCATATAGACCTGTGTTAACATTTTGCTTAAAGTTGATTTCAGATATTCGTTTTAGACATTATCTGCTCCTGATAATTTACTGTTTTTTAAGATTTTTAACTGCATTAATTATTTTAGTTTCAGTAATGGGACCATTTATTTCTGCATTAACATTAATCTAAAAACAATTATAATCTATTTCTTCTTTTAGTTTAAACAATATTTATTCATCGTTAGATACAAATAATATAATTCATAACAAACTTTAAACTGGATTCAGGAACAAGCGCTAGCTTATTTTAACCCGTCTCCAGAACAACTGTACAACATAATGTAAAACAACCTTTATTGTCAACTGCCAACCCCAAACTAATTCAATAAGACACTACATGTTTTCCGAGATTTGCACTTTGGGTTAACAGTGAAACAATAAAGATTGTTCTACAGCAATTCAGTATATAATGGCCGTAACTAGGAAAAAACAAAAGTTATAAGTACATGTAGGTTAATTATTAAATTTAATTTCTTCTTTTCTACTGTCATTTTCTTCAAAAGTCTTCAAACCCTCAAAGTATTCATATCTGTCCAAATCAAAGTTATCTTCTTTCTTTCTATTGAGAACCTTCCATTTGCAGTGCGGGTATTTTGTAATTTTATTACTTAGTCTAGTTTACTCTGATAGAGTTTATAATGTTTACATAAGACCTTTGTATACATATCCTAGCTAGCTTTAGATTTTGAAAAAAATGTGACAATTTTTTCTGATCTCATCATTAACAAAATCTTTCTTATCTCTATTTACATCAAAATCTACAAAATCATTAATTATACTTTACAATATCTACATCTGATATACAGCTGTGCCCTAAATAAAAGAGTTAGCCTTTTCTGCACACTTTTTAATAGGTTTAGCAGTTTGAAAGTTTTTACCAGTTACACTTGAATGATTATCAGTGTGGGACTTGATTAATACAGTGTGTGGGAAACAATTTTGCAATGTTTATCAACCAAAAATATTTTTACAGATTTGCCTCCTTGGAAACAGGGAAAATCATGTTTTCAACATGTTCACAATAAAGTGGGTTTTGTGGTTTTTTTTTTTTTTTTTTTTTTTTTTTTTGTTTGATTGGTAAAGTAAACAATTTGTTTTGTTTTGTTTTTTTCAGAAGAAGACGGAGCCTCTAATTTATTTTGATCTGTAATTGAAGCGCCAAGTTTGGTGATAGCCCCAACATGAAAGTGGAAATTCTGTTAGCCGCATCGAAATTCGATGTCAAAACCTCCCTATTGCTTATGGAACTCTGGCCACACCATAAATGTAACACACCATTTAGCGCGTAAACTAAAAATTACCATTAACAAGTCTTATTTCGGCCTCAGAATATTTTATTTAGCATTTTGAACCGGACTACACCAGTGTCTCAACCTACCATCCCTTTAGTCTTGTGAAAAATACACAAGAGCCTATACCGTAGTCTTGATTTAAGTGCCAATTTAAAATTAAGTTTTATTACAATTAAAACCGAATTTCAATGCCAAAACGTTAACGTGTGTTGTCTTATTTCGATGCAGGTGTATATCTTTGGTATTATATTTGCACACACACACACACACACACACACACACACACACACACACACACACGAACTGCGCTTCCGTCGTGGTCATCATAGCTTAATGTCCTTTAATAAAATGTTTTATTCTGTTGTAGGAATCATTACATTCTTCAGAATAGGATGTGTCCTCTAAGATGTTGTGGAAAATCTATTCGAAAGGCAAAAGCAATTCACAGCTTTAGATCAACCAACCTTAAGTTAAGCTCTCTTAGCTTGAATAAAATGGAAAGTGTAAAATACACTTTTTAACAACATACTTAGTATATAAAAAAAATGAAAATTGTTATTTATGATCATTATGAATATCTTTACCATACATTATTAGTTTTACTACTGTCAAATATATTTTTTATTTCGCTTCAGTAAATACCAACGCTCTTTTAATACAGAATCCCATATTCCATTAATTAAAATGAGTTGGTTTGTTTTCTTCCTGTCAATTAGCAATACAAGTCAGTGACGTCATACAAACGTCACATAAGACATTCATCTTATCTAACAAACTAATATGGCATACTATAAACACAGGAAATAAAGTTCAACTGTAGAACGTAGAATTTTCAGTTTTCTGATAAATATATGATAAATGACGTCATACTTACGTCACATACATGTTCAGTTCAAACAAACTAGCACCTTAATAATTAATCGTAAAAGCAAACCAATATCCAAATACTGGCTTCGACATCGTAGGTTATATATAATTTGAAACTTCTATAAGATTTAGATCAGGATCTCTGAAGTACACTGACGTTATCGGACCATTTGCACCTGTTCGTTCCACCGGACCTTCAATTACAGGAACGTGGTATTTCTATAAAATAAAGAAACGCAAAATGTCATATTTGAAATTGGTTTATTGATTGGTATATGTTCCAGTCAAGAATAATTAAAAATATCGAGACGTCACCAGCTAAAGGGCAGGTAGCGGAAACAATTACCTTTGCAGTGCGCCTAGGGCAATATGCAGGGAGGATTTTTCAGTCTGTCAGGCCTACCAAGACACCGACATCGCATCGTATTTTAAGGTCTCTTCTAAAGGACCCCGTGACTTTCATTTCTAACTGTCGAGTGCCTGATGAAAGAACATTAGTAACTAGTACCTATTTTAATGTCTTCATAAAACCAGTCAGGATTCGAATCCCGACCTCCCACATACGCCATATTGGCAATGGGATATCGGAATATAACAATGGATGGTATAAAATACAGACATTTGTAGCAGAAAAATATGAACTTGGCAACAACCATTACACACAGAACAATACGACACATCACACAAACAATAAGACAACAAGACAAAACAAAACTATTGAATCACTGATTATAATACTCTCTACTCTGGGCAGCCACTGGCTAGATACTTAGTATATTGAGAAGAGGGTCCCAGTAGTATTGTGTTTAAAGTAATTTTAAAGTACCAGCCTTCACTTCCCTGGTGGAAGCTCACGTGTCTTACCTAACTTGTCAATTCCAAAGTTTTAACTTTGCTTCTGGATTGTGATTCGGACATGGATTAGTATGTTTGTTTTTTATTTGGAAAAGTCCAAACCTTTTCAATCATTTTGTAAGCAATAGTCCTTAAAATAAGCCTTATCTTCTCGCCTATCTTACCACCACTAATTCTACAACATATTGGGGTCCACAATGGCATAGGATTTCGCTGTTTACTAGTACCTCAGTTTGTCGCTCAACGTATATTTTCCTTTAGTTTTTTGCATTGTCTAAGGGTAAAAATTGTTGCGGTGGGTTGATTTGTACATTGGTGCTTTAGGCCAAACACACAAATATGTGTTTTGGGTTTCTCGACCGACCCTAATTACGTAAAGCCGACTCTAAAGGTTTTTCACCTTTTTGAACAATTTTGTGCGTAACCTGTACATGTAGTATACAAAAAGAATGTTTCTGAAAAAAGGCATGCAACAACACAACAATGATAAATATAATAAGTATAAGTTTTTGCATGTACATGATCCTAGTTTAGTTTTGTTGAAACATATTTTTGTTTGGACTGTTTTGAGGCGTCCAGTACACTTCCGAAGTACAAACCACATAACTGACAAACTTTCCCCGACAACGATCTTCCCCGACCGGGAATCTCATCTAGATAATGAGATGTTGTAGACTGATATACTAAGAAGTTCTCCTTGCCAAAGGGACAAATATGCTAATGCTCACTATATTTCCGCAAACAAAAAATCGCCTTGTAAGGTTTATTTCGCTTTGTAAAATATTAATGTCATTGTACTTGTATATATGTTGAATGCCAAAGGAATAAAAATATTAAAAAAAAAAAAAAGAAATTGCCTTGTCAGTCTGTCCGTCTGTCTGTCTTTCTGGGTCTGGCCGTCCGTCCCTATATCGTGTCCGCTCCATATCTCCCATGTTTATGGATGGGTTTTGATCAAACTTTGTATAATTGTTAACCAACATGTGACAATGTGTCTCATACCAAATTTGGTGCGTTGGTTATGGGTCAAGATCACAAGATCAAATTTCAGAAATAACTAGGCAATGCTGTGGCTGGTGATATAGTCTCTAAAGAGACTGTTCTAGTTTCTCTTACCTTCAGATGTTCTATGACTTGTATTAAAGGCGTCTCCGTAATAAAACATAGGTCGGCTGATCCTGGTGTAGGTGTGTTTGCTTTGGGTTCGAACTCCTTACCATACTCGTGTATATTTATCTTCTGGTTTCCAAATTTAAGGGCTTTTCTGGAACCCTGTAGAAAGCAGTAAAAACAATTCATTTATGTTTTTTATCCAATCAAAGTAGCGTTCGAATAGGCCTATCGAAATAGAGCTTTTTACAATGAGCTTAACCAAAAGCAGACGATCGATGCTCAGCTGCCTAGTAGTCGAGATGAGGATAGCTAGTGGTCGAAAAGCGGTAGATATATAGCTAGATAACAGCTGTCGAGATATAGCTGACGAGGGGACATGGGGCCGAGATGAGCTGCCGACTTGCCACTTGTTAATTAGTTAATTAGCTTAAACTTTCCACAGATCTGTAAGCAAAAATGTCGAATTCAGTGATTGTCTGTATGTTCAAGAAAGCACTGATATATGTTCGTTTACGTCAATTCAACTCTTTCCCAAATCAGTTAGACCTGTCATATACCATTTTTTTAATTTAATCATAAAATACATTCAAAAAATGGTATGTTCCATGTGAAATAAAACTTGATTGATGAATGAATGATTGAATGAATGAATGATCGAGGTTTACGTCCTAGTCAAGAATAATCCATTTATACCGAGGCCATACCAGCTGGTGTCAGAAACTTAGCCTTTGTAGTGAACACATGGCATTGTGCAGGGAGGGTTCATTAGTGTGAAATGCCTATGAAGGACCTGTGACTTTCATCTCTAAATGCAGAGTGCTTCGTGAAAGAACAGTCTTGCTTCTTATTTTCAAATCTTGGTCGAACTTGGTCCGAATCCGCGATCTCCGACATACTGAGCGAACACTCTACCAGCCGGCGATATGCCGTAGTGATGGGTATGATTCTGAAGTTGCTACAAAATAAATATAATAATATTTGATGAGATATACTTACTTTAAATGTTATTACTTCCATTCCCAGGACCTGTGAATAAAAATCACATGTTGAATCAATGTCTTTCACGGTGATAACAAAATGGTCCAATCTCTGAATAGTGAATCCATCCGTCATCCCAGCACTCTGAAACCAAGAATTATTTTAAAAATTACAAATGTATGATAGTAAGCTGTAGAGTAGGTCTTTGAATTTTCTTTTTCTTCCCATTTCTGAACGGTTGAGAACCGATGCCTCGTGCTTTCACGACAGGCATGACACGTTATAAACCCCTCCCTGTACATTGCAACTTCACCTATTACTGGTGATGTCTCGATATAAGTAAAATATTATTGAGTGGTTCAATCGATCAATCAATCGATTGAATCTATTTCTGGTTGCCTTCAACACTGAGACTGTCAGAATTTTGCCAGTTAGGGCGTGCGTATCCAGTAATATAAAACACTGATTAATACATTCTAATTAAAAACTATTTAAAACTGGAACATGCAGATTGAAGTTACTGCGAAACATCCTTCCAAAAAAGACGGAAATGAAAAGCATTAATACATGAAATATTTAGAACCTATCAGAAAAATACTTTTTTTGGTCTTATCATCTGAAAATATGCGTTTTAGGCATTCCCGATTACGGTCCAAAATGCAGGCTACAACTACAGTCAAAGGGAGCTTACTCCATTTGCTTGAATGTGAGCAATTTCTTGTTAAAATTCTATATATATTTAGAAGACGACGTTAAAAAACATATTTTTCCTTACCATTTCCAGGCCCGATAACCAAAGCAAAAAATCAATCCCGTCGCAACTTATGGATGTGTCATTCATTAATGTAAGTAAAGGAAGTTTTATATAACCAGCTAGTAACTGGCAAAGTTGAGACTACAGTGGCTAGTTACCTGTGGGAGAAAAAGGAAGAAAAAAGAATAAATGTTAGCTATAAGCAGCTGCAGACTCCAGTGTCTCAATCGTTTCTTAACTAAGACTTCCTTAACTCTGATAAATTTTAAATCAGATTTAATTTTGTCCATCTTAGTATCTTAGATGGTGTCGTCTTGGGGGGTTTATTACCCTTGTGAAATCTGCATTCTAGTTTCTTCGATTGTTTCGTTTGTAAATTTCACATCAATGACAGAAAAAATATTGTCAAATTCTCAGCTAAATTTACGTTATGGGAAATCATGATATCGTCAGCAGTGAGTCTGTCGGAAGTCAGTATCTTCAGTTGTAATAGAACACCCAGCCGATAACCACTCTGAAAATTGTGTACATTTGAATTTTAACCGGCCTCTCGGATTATAGGAAAGCCGGTGTATGTTTGCGTATGGAGAGTTAAATTTCTTATCAAACGCATAGTTGAAAGTGATATCAAAATAAACACCCGGAGCAATTTATAAATACCGATTGCGAAATCTGATAGCTAAAATCAGTGAATAAACATACCCCCTCTCCGAAATCATCTTATCTCATAGGCGTAGGAGCAGGGGGGGGGGGGCAGCGGGGGCCGGCCCCCCCCCCCCAATGTCAGAGAAAAGGGGGGGGGCAGGCCCCCGCAATATATTGTGTGAAATTTTGTATCATGCTAAAAAAATAGAAAAAAACCCAAGAGCTTTAACAGGAAATGTCCAACTGGTAACCAATCAATTATCAATTTCATCATTCATTATCGACTTTGCGTTTGATCAATAGTTGCGCATGCGCTAATTTTTACCTGAAGCTAACAAAGAATTATGAAGGATTGAAACTTATTTCTTAAATAAAATATTGAAAGATCAAAGATATCAAATTATTCCTGTTATCATTAAAAAGTAGAAAATGAGAGGAATTTTATGGTATTTTTTAATCTGAAATATTTTAAGAAATTTTTGGGGCTTTTTTAGTTTGAAATTTAAGAACTTTATAATATAGATAAAGAAGGAAATATGTTGACGTGGTTGCTTAAAACAGGCATATCAATAATTTTACTTTCATTTTCGAAAAAGTTCCTGTTATAGCTAAAAAGAAGACATTTTCACGATTCCAATGGTGTATAACACGAGAAAATAAATAAATAAACAATTGGGGCTTTTTTAACTTTAATATAAAAATAGGCACTATTTTTGACCAACTATAGCAGTCATCTTAACCCGTCACCGTATATATATACAGGTGATGTATAAGGGTTTATATAGGGAAAACATGCACCTGGTTTAATAATTTACTTATTATGACTTTAATGTGGATATTTCTTAAAACTTTCAAATTATTTCATATTCTACAATTTTTTTCTGCATCTTGCTATATTTTTTCATAATTTTATGATAATGGCAAATTACTTCAAAATTACTATGAAAATAACCCTTAAAGTAAATAACGCATATATTCGTATGGTCTTATATCAGTATATAGAGTTATATAGTAAAAAGGTGATAATTTACATAAATAGGCTTACTTTGAGTGACAAAAACTTTAAAAATTTAAGGAAAAGTCTAACACTTCTAAATCGTTCCACATTCTACAATTTTTTCTGCATCTTAAGACATGTTTTTCGAAATTGTACGGTAATGGCAAATTACTTCAAAATTACTTTAAAAATTTGTATGATTTTACGAATAACGATATTTTCGCATAGATTTACATGGTAAATATGTGAAAATTTGCACAGGGATGCTTGTTTTAATCTTCAAATACATTTTTTAATATAGAAAAATCGTTTCATATATTTTACATTTTTCTCAAATTTAGATTTTTTTAATAATTTTCCGACAATGGCAAATTACTTCCACATTCTTTTGAAAATTATTAAAGCGGTCTATATTTGTTTCATACCTCAGTTTAATGTCAACTTTTAAATAAATAAATAAATAAATAAATAAATAAATAAATAAATAAATAAATAAATAAATAAATAAATAAAATAAATAAACAAATAAATAAATGTTTCGAAAGGTTTTTTTTGTCTGCATCTCTGGTGACTTCGAGACTATTTCTTTTTCCTTTTCCCTTGCGGACTGTCATTGGTTTTTTTTTTAGTAATTTTTGTTAGAAAAGAACCAGTTACGGATTTATCGTTAACTAAAAGGTGATATTTCTGAATTTAATTAATGCCTCGCTTGTATATTCAGGTGCGGGACATTCCCCATTAATGGAAAATCCCCTTCATACTAATCCCTTTGCATATTCGAAGTGTATCCCGCTACCGATCCTGTCTCAAAGAGGATAGATTTTGTGCATCTTATCTATGTCAATTAATCACCTATAAACCGGATATCGCTAATTAACTCTATCCATTAATGTAGCTGTCCAGTACTCTATCTGAAAATCAGCTTCATTATTGTGTACTACAGATTAAAATTTGTGTCAGTCATAATACATAATATCACAGATGCAGTCTCTCTCTCTCTCTCTCTCTCTCTCTCTCTCTCCTCTCTCTCTCATAGTTTTAAACATCTCGTTATCACATAAAAGTACAAAAAATAAATAAATAAATAAATAAGTAAATAAATAATAATAATTTAATTTCTCTGACTTCCCCCACATTTATTTGTTCTACCAGCGTACATGGACTCAAGAAGACTATTAAGCTAATATGATAATTGCATGTAAAAAAGAAAAAAGGAGTTAGTAAAAAACAAAGAATTCTAAGAGAAATCAAACAGACCAACGAAATTTATTTGGAAAATAATAAACATAGAAAACTTGAATGAATATGCAATAAAAGAAAAACTATCGCAATTGGGAATAACAACCAGAGCGAGGAAAAAGGACAACCTAGTTGAAGTACATTTGTATTAAGAGATGCGTTGAGAAGTACTGAATAATGAATAATAAATTTTTGCAACTGTGAATATTCTATATGGTAGTAACATTTTGCGGTGACTGGTAACTGTGTGCACATATTTTAAGAAAATTTTAGATGATGAAATATGTATAATTAATGAAGAACTGATAAGCCCATGTCATACGATTTATCTATTTATTTATTTATTATTTATTTTATTTTATTTATTTATTTATTTATTTATTTATTTATTTATTTATTTATTTATTTATTTATTTATTTATTTATTTATTTATGTTTGATGATCAATAAACCATGTGAATGAAGTTTTGCCTTCACGTGTCTTGTGTGCAAATGTCTGTTGGGGGTGATTGATTGATTGATTGATTCCAGTCGGAATAGTGAGCAATCACTTCTATCGGGTCGACGAATAAGCTATCAAGATATTTTTCTAGATCCAAGTTGAATCAAGTCCCGGATTCAATATGAAGGAATTCTTTCATCAATTTAACTGAACGGCAAAACTAACGATTGACAGCTGAGTAATCCTTGCCGCAAAATGTACGCGAAACATACAGAATAAAAACTAACTTATTGGAATGAATATATATTATCTGATTAATTCAATTTATCTTGAAAGCGGAGAAAAATACTATTCATACGATATAAATATAGGTATATATCGCGCGCGCGCGTGTGTTTAATACAAACTGTTCATAAAGTGAAAGCTATTTTTTTTATTAATCTTACACATATGCATGTGTGACTCAAGTTGGTCAATTTTTATCAGTTATGGTTGAACTTTTGATAATTATGAAACAATATTTAATTTAAAAAAATTAACAAACAGTTAAAAAATAATCAAATAAAATCGGAAATATTTTGATAATTATGAAACAATATTTAATCTAAAAAAATTAACAAACAGTTAAAAAAATAATCAAATAAAATCGGAAAATTTTAATATAAGTTAAAATAAAAGTTTTACATGTACATATAATGTATAGGAAAAAAGAAAATTATCTTTATCTTGTGAACAGCTCTAGTGGATATCTATCCTCTCGATTAAGACACGATCTTACCTATAAAGTACGAGTTAAGTCCCTTGAATTACCGAACGATAAGTTCATAACGATACTTGTAAAAGGGCGTCAAAATTTTCCGGGGTACCCCATATCCAGTGTCGGATTCAGTGGTACCCCCCCCCCCTTTTGTCGCTAATAATACATATTGTTCAGCTCAGATTGCACCAGAATGCAGGATATTGCGCCACTTTGTCAAAATTTTCCGGGGGAGCATGCCCCCGAACCCCCCTAGAAGGTTCGAGCCTTCGGCTTTCACATTATACGCCCCCTTTCTAAAATTCTGGATCATCTCCAATGAGAGAGATTGATTATGGAACTTGTGTTATACGGTTATTTTATACAATCTTGCCTTGACATCACAGTATTTTTACCTATCAAAACGATGCACAATACATTGAAAATGCGTCTAGACAGGACTTAGTTTTGAAAATTTTCCGGGGGAGGCCCCCCAGACCCCCACCTATGCGACGGTTTTAGCACCCCTCTCATACTCTCCCCGCCTCGTGCCATAGGCACGAGGTCGTATCTGCGGCACGACATAGACATAGCTTCGGTTTGCCCCCCCCCCCCCCAATACGCCTATGTATCTTCATGGAGAAAATTAGCTACATGTAACCCACTAGCTACGGATTAGTTGCACACATGTAACCCAGAAAAGGTCAAATTTAAGGCCTTCAAACCGCAATAATTTTCTTATTTGGTCATCAATTTTGATGCGGTTTTCGATATCGTGATATTAAAATGGTATTTAACACAAATAAGAAATAAGAAATACTATTGCACATGTACAGTACAACTTACCCATTCATCGATCAATATCCAGGTCTGGGATCAGCCCGAAACGGGGGATAAATTGAAATCGCCCGTTCGGGGGATAAAGCGTCTAAGCGTTTCTGTGACTATAACATCGCGCATGCGCATTACATTTGTTTGCATAGAAACGGGCTGAAAATCGACCTAAAATGATATACCTTTCTTAAAAACGGCCGCGGGGTTTTATTTTTACGTTCGGGGGCTTGAAATTTTGAGGAGTAATAGTAAACATATTTTTCTAACGATCTGTCGTGCGGAAAAATAATTTATCGTGCGGAACGAAAGTTATAGACTCTCAAAAACGTACTTCCGGTTGAAAAACTACAGATAAAATTACACCGTAGTTACGGGTTCTAAATTACTGAAAGGATTGTTGTTTTACCTTGTACAGATGTGTGATGGGAGGTACAATCAAAGTTAATTATCGTAAATATTACAAAATGATAGGACGAACTTTTAAACATGTTTAAATTTGGAGAATGATGTACAAAATATGGCTAGTCCATCTAAAAAATCAAGAACTGAAAGAATTGCAGTAAGCACAAACAATAACGAAACAACAGTTAATCAGGTTTAATTATCGCATCAAAATGCTTTATAATGACTCCAAACTACGTAGTTGTTTTAAGATTCAAGATTCAAGATTCTTTATTACACTCTGTACCACGGAGGTGGTATTAGAGGTTAAACTATACAATATATATCTATATACAATGGCGGTACACATATAACAAAATTATATTACAACAAAATATTAAAACGTTTTAACAGCTGGCCAGTTGTCAAAAAAAACTTTCGCATAGAAGCCATCAACGAAAGTAGACCTAGGAAACACAACAGAGACACTCCAAGCTAAACCCATGGCTTCACACCTGTAATTACATGTATATGACATAAGGTTTTTTGTTTTCAAGTTTCTATAATTACAGTCTCTTATAACTCTTTTAAGAGTGACATATTTATATATTTTATGTGTGCTTATAATGTTCTATATGTTGTATATATCATGATGAGACTATAATAATTATTATTATTATGTAATTGTTACACAATAGGAACCAATTGCTTTAATTTTTAGTTGGCCGAGGGCTTCTGATTGTGTTACTCTATTCACATTAGTGTATGTAATAAAAAAAATCAATTGGCATAACCGATTTTATATAAATTTTAAAAAAGGCACAAAAACGTTTGTAACAGTTCATTTGCAACCACAAGAATTGGTTTTTAAGTTTAATTAGGGGGGGGGGGGGTTAAAGTTAAAATCTGTAAAATAAAGCCAGATAATTCGGATAAAAACAACAGTTAGCTTTATTGACAACCACTAGTTTATATGCATAATCTACCGGAAGTTTACATAAGGTAGTATTACTCGCGATCAGTGGAACTCTCCTGTGTACTCGCGTTTAACATCCGGGAGAATTACCTCCCTTTGAATGTCCCCCGATCGGGAGATCCCCCGTTTCGGGCTGATCCCAGACCTGATATCACCGGTGCCGGAAATTAAAAGTTCATTTTATAGAACACCATTTCAAGTTTCTTTCTTTTTTTTAAATTTAATCATAAAATAAATTCAAAAAATGTTATATGATAACTATGTAATGCCCATTTAAAATGTTGATATTCACCAGGTGAAATAAAAAGGCTTGTTAGTCAGTTAGTTGCCCAACAACTTTGGATGCTATGCAGACGTGCTCATATGTCTTTGTGTGGCACAATTTTAACTTGAACTGTGCATTGAATAGGAAAAGGTATTATGCAAAGTGAATCATTTAAACAATTATTCAGTTAATGAATAGATCTATGCATATTATTTATTTATTTTTTTTATTGACGGTATAGTTTTTAAACTGCCAGTATAGGAGAAAATTATATGGTTTCGTTTCGTTAAAAATTATATTAACCGGTGTTGAGGAACCATAACACCTCTAAAATTTATACAACACATGCAATGGATACACGCATGTTGCTGGTATTATATGTCGGCACAAGTGTCTAATTACTAAGTGTTTAATAACAGCGAATGTTTTTAGAATATTTGTATTGACTTTTTATGTTATTATGCCATAAACGTGTCAGTGCTGACAGTCTCGGGTTCGAATTTGACAAGTGAAAAATATTTCGGGGGTTTATATCCCAGTTACACCGTTTCGTCACGAGACGAACATCCGGGCTACTTGTTGATAGGGACATTGCAACAGAGAAGGGTCGGCGTTACAAACGGGGTTATTTCCCTGATTTCATTTTCAATGTAGGTATCAAAACAAACACTTTAGCTTAAGAAAAGTGGTAAGTGAATGAAGAACAGTTTAAAGTAATCGGATATTTAGTTGGATGAAAAAGAAAATGAATTAATCAGAAATGATAATGAGTAAGATTCAAGTTTGAATCGTCATCCACGCGGTTATGTTTACAATCGTTTTCCCTTGTCCCTCATGGCTATTCCTGGTTGTATGATTCAGTTGGATTTAATGTCATACATTGTTAAACAAAATTGGGATTGTGTCAAGTCTTGATGTCTTCCAAAAACTGACCTGGAACAGGATAGATCGGGTCAAAACCACATGGAAATCAATTACAAAATTGTCTGAAATGGATAATTTGAAGCCTTCATTCTGTCTTTTCTAGATTGGACTACTATCTGTTTACTCTGCTGCAGAGAAAGGAACAATGCTAATATTTCAAAGATTTGAATGGCACGGTTAAAAATGAATTAATCATTTACTTACATGAGCCGAGTCATTGCTAATACTAAATAGTCCTAATTTTGATCTAATCCATGCAAATACACCAAAACGTATTTTGGATGGTTGTTTACAATGGTAAAATTTTTGATTAAATGGTGGTGTGTTTTGTGTGACGTAATGATGACGGAAGCATTTATTATTTACGTAGGTTCACAAGGGGTACAATGAAGGGTAGCTCAAAAGTCAGGTTGAGTTTAAAAGTTTGAATTTACATCATTTTTTTTTTAAAAGTTTGAAAATGCAGAAAGGTAGTTCACTTTATTACTTAATTAAATCAATTTTGGTTATCCCAGTTACGTAAAAATTAATTCGTTCTTTAACTGCACTAACCTATGTAAATAGTCGACTCTTTCGTCATGACTATGTAACATAAAGAACACCATCATTTCATAAAAAAGATTACCATTGTAAACACCCATCCAGGTTATATTTTTTCGCATAAAATGATATATTAAGCAAGGATGGAGTCGAAACAGGAATGTTTAGTAACGACTCGGCTCATGTAAGTGAAAAAAATCATTGATTTGGATCCATCATATTGAAATTTATAGAATATTTTGCAATTTGCTTTCTCTGAAATAGACTAAATAAATAGTAAGTGGGTGGAATTTGTCATGCCACTTGCTGCAGTTAGGGTCCACAGGGGTAGGGTCTGAATGGATTCCTAAAAAAACCCCAGGGATGGTGACAGGACAACTGATTAGGGATGGGTATTATCAAAATCTTTGTATTACGATATATTATAATACACAGACGCTGTATCACGATACGTATCATAATATATTATTTTAAAACTGAGTAAGGCAAAGAGCCTTTTACAATGTTGAATTCGCCGCTGTCGGCCATGTTGTTAATAACACATTGACATGGAATAAGTTTCGTATTTGGCTGTTTCGTATCTGGTTGATAGCTTTACCTATAGTATGACGTAATATTTATATAAATTCCAGTCAGTTGAGTTTATAAACAAATCGGATGCCTCTACGGCAGTTTGTGCGTTCATTTAAGCTATAAAAAGATAGGTTACTTTACTTTTTAAAAAATACCTGTATTACCGGATTGGATCTGTCATATCATGATGTGTATGTATTATGAAATTGTATTGTGATATACCGGTATATGGATAGTACCGCGACCACTACTACTGATGCTGGTAGAAGATTTCAGTAATTAACAGCACTTATGTAGCATTCATGAAACCAATCCACACATTTTCCAAACATGATATCAGATCCCCTCTGTGTTGAATTTGAGTTTAAAGGCATCTACACATTGTGAAAATAAGAAATTTCATATATTGAAGTTTTAATTTTTGTCTGTCCAAATATGCTTGGAGTAATTCTCCAAAACTGAAGCACTATTTTCAGACAACGCTAAGACCAGCAAGTTTCAGAAATTTACTGGTCCGACTTTTTTTTTTTCACTCGTCCGAAAGAAATAAAAAATCCAGTTACTAGTAAGATACTGGATCCATTTGTAAATTGTAATATCATTGGCTACTAACATTACTGTAAGATTGTACAAGATTAAGGTAATCCAACATTAGAATCGTCACAAGTTAGCTAATATTTTAGGATGACTTGTCTGTCATCGATTGGTATTTGTCAAGCATTTTATTGGTCATAACGCACTGGAATGCGGAGTGAGTGAGTTATGGTGTTTAACGTCTCAGTCAAGAATATTTCACTTATTATATTTAGATGTCACTAGCTATAGGTGAAAATGCAGAAATTTTGCCTCTGTGTAGTGCTGATGGCATTATACAGCAGGATTCTTTATTGTGCCAACCCCACCGTGACACAGGACCTCGTTTGTTTAAGTTCCCATCCGAAAGAACCGTGATTTTCACTTTGTAATGTCGAGTGCCTGGTAAATGAACAGTCACTACCCACTTTTTAAGTCTTGGGTCAGACTCAGTTGGGGTCTGTAATGCAGAAGTAAATAAAAAAATAATAATATCAAAATAGAATCATGTACATGTAGATCTGGTCACTGGATCTGATTTTCCCTGAAAATAACTGTGGTCTGAAGGCAATTTTACTAATGGCTATTGCCATGTCGGTATTTTACAAAACTTTGGTACAAACCATCAACTTTTGATAGGAGATGTGCATATTAAGAACCTGAATAGCTTGTTTACGGTATTTTCCTGGGAGTTATAGCCATTTGACTGAAAAACTAACAGGGGATCTTTAGTCAGTGAATGAGCTTGTAAGTAATACATTGTCACATGATTGTGTGCATATGTATATATTCATTATTGGTAATTTTGATGTTTACTCTTTGTAGAAATTATTCCCTCTGAAGTGACAAGGATGTCAGACTCTAAGGATGAGAAGGGAGAAGAAGAGAAGGTCTATGGAGGATGTGAAGGTCCTGATGCTATGTATGTAAAACTGGTTTCTTCAGATGGACATGAATTTATTGTCAAACGAGATCATGCCCTGACATCTGGTACAATCAAAGCTATGCTTAGTGGTCCAGGTATGTTATCCATCATAACTAATGCGATTTTGTGTACCTTTACCTAGTTTATGTATCAGTGTTTGGATCAATTAAATTTTCTTTTTGTAACTAATCCAGTGAACCACTGAAATATATTTGTATACCACCAGTATCCTGAATAATGTCCAAAATCATTTGTCAGAGTCTCAGACTTCAGTGTTTTTCCATCAGAATTTATACCACTGTAAGCAGGTAAGTGAATTCACAAAATATTACAGGTCCATGTGATTGTGAAAAGTTGCATTTATTGAAATGGTGGACTATCCTAAATTTTTAAGTCTGATAATCGTAAATGAGGGAGTTATTGCCCCTGAACCAGTTTAAAATAGTTCTTGGTTCATTACAAGAGTTCCAGTCTCTGTCGGATATTAAACCCTGTATGAGAAAAGTAATTGGTGTCTCAATGGTATTCTTAAGAATAGTATTTATTAATGTCCATCATAATGCTTTAAGTATTTACATTGTACTTTAAAGTTTCGCTTGTGGACAACATAAAATGTTAGAGGTTTATTTTTGCAGATTTATAGAAAATAATGTAAATTTGTGTACATGCCTCTTACACACAAACATCAAAGATCCTATACTTGCTGCATGCATCTATACCTGGTATATGCATTTGCATCTTGTTGATAAGCTCTTTCAGTCATATATAAGAAATTTTCTTCAATCCTCATATGGCTGGATATGTTCTCCTGTCTCGATGCATGTATTCCTATAATAAACAAATACAAGTACCTCTATTCCTAATATAAATAGCCATGATAAATAGAGGATATTTAACCGTGAATTATAATTATGGCATTTTTGCCTTGTAAAGTGTGAATTTGTGTCAAGATGGTGATGTCTTTCTATTTGACCTTCCACAATTCCTCTCTCCACCCATCAGAGCAGATCCTTACTTGAGAAGGTTTGTCAGTTTGCTTGCTGAATGCCAATAGTTTTCACCTGGCACACAGGTGTCCTCTGCCATCTCTGAACTGATTTCGGCATTTAAGTGAAATAATCATGACTGGAGCATAACTCCATTCCATAACACCAGTGCTCCAACCAGGTTTTGAAAACTAGTAGCCACATGGCTAATAATTAAAAAATTTCAGTAGCCAGTTCAAGATTTTTGTCGCCAGGTAAAATTCTTGGTGGCCAAACCTTATAAATATTCTTTCTAATCACACCCCCGTCGCTACTACCGATTGAATGGTTTAGCAAGATCTTCAGATTGGTCCCACCACAGGAGGCAACTTTCGAGGCAGAGCGATGAGAAGACGATCAAACTTGATCATTTAGAGGAAGTAAAAGTCATAACATAACCCAAATCAAAAAGTGATTTTTGCTGTTTGGCTGCCATTATGCAAAATTAGATCACGGTCAGTTATGCACTTCAAACTATAAAGTCACCTGCTTTGATTCAAGTGCTTTTAAGATATTATTGATGGCGAGACTATTTGTCAGGTTGGGCGACGTGTCATGAACAAAATTTCTGGATTTCCCGATTTTTAGTGGCCAAACTCAAAAAAGTTATTTGACATAATGGCGATTGTCTGACAATTTGTAGTCGCAAAATCTGATTTTTGGTCGCAAATTTCGAGTATTTACTTGGAGCACTGAACACTATATCTCACATTCATTTACAAGTACATGTATCTAGTAACTTTAATTTTATGTAGTGCATGTCTATGATAATGCTTTATGTAATTTATTTTACATAAAGTTTCGCTTGTGGACTATATTAAGTAAAAAGATATAAATTCTTGACAATGTATATAATACTGTCAAGTCAATATCTTTTGATACATTATCAGTTTAAAATTACAGTAACCTTTTTCTATCTTCAGAAATAAAGTATAATATTGTGCTTGATAACACACTCTGTTTCACACATGGCCACATAGCACCTATGCCTGCCTAGGTTTGAATCCTGCTGGGGACAAATCCTTGTGGGGGAAAAGTGTGTCAATTTGCTAACAGAAGTTTGGTGGTTTCTTCCACCGCCTCTGTATAAGTGAAAAAGCTGGACTAGGGCATAAAACATCACTCTACTTCACTAATCTGATACACAGAACAGTAAAATTGGTGAATTATTTAATTAAGGAATAACTGTGATATTATTTTTTGTATTGGTGTATAAAAGAAAAAACTATTTGCACACTGGATAATGCGCGTAGCGCATTATTCAAAAGTGTGCAAATCGTTTTTTCTTTTATACACCAATACAAAAAATAATATCACAGTTATTCCTTATAATTTAATTTAGCCATTCTTTAATTATTCAAGAAATTTAAAAAAAAAAAAATCTGAAACATTTAAATCAAGTTTAATAATACATGTATCTACATCGATAGTCATCATGAGGCGGATGAATATGATCCGATTATTTTTTTATAATCGTGATCTCATTCATAGTGATGTGTATTGCAGATGTAAACAATGAAGAAGTTCCGGTTAAATCCGCCAAAACGGGGCAAGTGGGCGGAGCTAATCTAATTTTTTTTATTGAGGTATAAAGAAAAAAAATTGGCCACGTGGTCTCCATTGTTTTCTATTGTGTTCTGTTGTATAAACACATTTTAATTAAATTAATACTGGATAAACATTCTTGAAATTAAAATGTAAAAGTGACTTACATGTTTTTATTGAATTTATTTATTGAGTTTTCAACCACTTGTAGGAGACTTCTTGATCATTTTCCGATTGAATCTTGATGAAAAAATTACATTCAATTTTAATATAATAATTTTCTCGGACACTTAATGGTCTATGGCTTCTGGTTACATAACCAAATAAGTCTCTGTGATTGGTGGAAAGGTGGAAATCTAGATATAGTTTGAATATTTTGTACACATTCTTGCTACAGTAGTGTATTGCAACATAATGAACATTGGTAAATTGTGTACACATTCTTGCTACAGTAGGACATTGTAACATTGGTAAACTTTGTAGACATTCTTGCTACAGTAGGGTTTTGCAACATTGGTTAAAAAAAGAAACACATATTCAAGATATAGTTAAGATACCCTGTTTGCATTCTTGCAGCTGTAATTGACCTTTGGCCTACTTTCCATACTTTACTGGTTGTTAGGATGGTTAGATGCCTAGAGCTTTGCTTGTCACAATCACTAATCTGGTTTTATTTAATTTGTTTTAGGTCAGTTTGCGGAAAATGAAACAAATGAGATTAATTTCAGAGAAATACCGTAAGTATAAACGGATCGTTTTAACATATGTTTTATAGTAGATAATGCATATTTGGCATATATTTTATGTTTTATGTCTTGTAAAACTTAACAAAGGCTTGTCAAAAACTATAGATTAAGAGTTAAGAAACCAGTGAAAGATTTACATGCAAGTTCTAATGGATAAGACCTGGGTCTACAAATCAAGGATCTCTACCACTGTGAGTTCAATTCCCATTCAGACCACATGTAGGAAAGTGAATTTTCCTTGCCATAGACCTTTACTGGTTCACCCGTTCAGTATAATGTGACTTGGGGAGTGGTACGCTTTCCGCGGCATACTGACTCGATAAGCTAGCACTTTTAAAGGCCATGCAGATCATAAAAATCTTGCATTTCACATGCATTCACAAACTTGTTCATTGATTATTCCATAGAGGTTAATAAAATAGTTCTGGTCGCGAATAGCTGAAAATTTACTGATGGGATGTTAAACAACATTCAACAACAATCTTATTATAAAGGTGTCTGGAAATGAGGCCTACCAGATATCAATATTTGATATTGGCCTGCCTTGACAAATGCCAAGAGGAGCACAAGTATAAGTTATACAAGTTTTTTGGCAGGTTACATGGAGTCTAAAGTGCACACTTACAGAACACAGTGCCTCTCACTGCCTATGCTAAAATCCCATATGGACAGATCTTGGTGTGAGAAAGTTTGTCAGTTCACTTGACAAGCATAAATGTTTTTTTCCAGGCGCTAAGATTTTCTCTATCCATGAACTGACAACCTTGATATAAGTGATTGAATCTTGAATGGGTCGTAAAACTGCATTACTTCTCTTCACACATTTGAATGTGACATCTCTGTTGTATTACTAGTATACCCCCAAAGAAGAGTGGGGTATACTGGTTTACCTCTTTCCGTCCATCCAAAACAAAAAATTCCCTAACAGTTTTCTCAGTAACTACTAAACACAGCCATTTGAAATTTTTTATGCTAGTTAATTATGAGGTCCCATGTAGCAAGTACCGTTTTTAAGTCTGCCAAACATCTACTTCCGACCTAATTTATTTTTCGACATTTACTGTCAATGGTTCAGTTCAAGTTAAAGGTGGTGTTATACCAAGTGAGTAGTAGCTCACAGATTTCTTGTTTTACAGTATATGTGATGATGATACTTTTTGTTGTATTTTCTAGGTCACATGTCTTACATGATACTTTTTGTTGTATTTTCTAGGTCACATGTCTTACAGAAGGTCTGCATGTACTTCACATATAAAGTCAGATACACCAACAGTTCAACAGAGATCCCAGAATTTCCAATTGCACCTGAAATTGCTCTGGAATTACTAATGGCTGCCAACTTTTTAGATTGTTAACTTTATAAATAATAATCTTAATTTATGTTATTATATAATTATTATCTTAGTTGTATGCTGGCATTTTAGCACAATATACATATCCATCCCATACTTAACAAACATCAACTTTTAGTTTTTCTGTTTTCTAAATGTTTATTATATTATAAACCCCTAAATCCTTACAAAGTCTAAATTCTCAGTCTCTCCGATAGAATACAATTTGGTATGGAGAATGACAGAATGTTTGTGTGTGTAGGTGTGCTAGCTATGTTTGCTTATAATTGAGAAATGCAATATTGCAATGAATATTAAATTTCCATTTTAACAGACCAATGTCTGATTTAAAGTCAGTGATGTTAAAATAATTTCTGATGTACACTAACAGCTGTCTTATAAAATGCCAGATTAAAATTTGAATTTAATATTTCTTTGATATTAAATTAACATTTTCACCAAGCCAATAATGCTTTTATATGTGATATCAATTGTTTAGTTTTTTCGTTTTATGTGTATTCTAGAAATCTCTCTGTTAGGCAAGATCTTTTCTTCAACGGAAATATATAATTTTTCCATGCCCCGGCTTTAAATGTCATTAATTTAAAATCAGATTAGTTTAATTTCATCCATAAACTGAAGATATTTTTTTTTCAAAATTAATATTATTGCATGTTACAGGAATACTTAGTGTTGTCTTTTTTTTATTATTTTTATTATAATAATTATTATTATAATTACTATCCCAAACTGGGTTGAACATTTTTAGTTAAATGATTTGTCTTTGTTACTGTAATGATAAAAACGTGTCATAAAATTAAAATCTTTATAAAATTAATTTATTTTGTTACTATGGTTATTTATTTATCATACAGTCCAACTTGTCCTAAAGACCTCCTCTATATAAGGACCACCTGCTTATAAAAACCATTAGAATTGTATCCCAATTGTTCTTTATTCATATTATTTGAACCTGTATATAAAGGCCACTTTTACTGGTTCCCTTTGGTAGCCTTTATAGACATTTGAGGGCCTCTAAGTCTACAGTAACTGGCTTGAAAGAGTGCTCGGTTGCTTTGTATCTGGAAGGATAGGGGTTGAACCCCAGCCAGGATCTGACCAAGACTTGAAGAGAGGTAGCTTTGCCAACCACTCAATATTTAGAAATGAAAGTCCTTAAAACCGATGCCAAATGTCATGGCAGGTATGTCATACTAAGGAACCATCCCTGCACTTTGCCCCCCAGTACACTGCATTGGTCAAACTTTCTGCCACTTCAATTAGAAGTGGATACGTCTGATATAAGTGAAATAATTTTGATTTGAATGTGAAACCCAAATAAATAATATCATTAATATCATTGGTTACATTATAAAAATGATTAGCTACCAGTCCTGTACATTGTAGTATAATGTAGTTTCACCAAATTGTTAACTAAATTTCATAATATTATTTAAATGACAAATAATTTATTGCATACATATTGATTATAAATATATCTGATAATATTTAATTTTGACAAGAAAAATATTGCCTAATAGACATTCCTAATGGAACAATGGACAGCCGGAACCTGATGTCATTTCATGCAGTTTCTAATACCGATTGTTCTTGTTCATGTAAGTTCACACTAGTCACGTGACAAGCCGTGCATACCCTATTATTTCCTGCTTCAGTGAAGTTGGTTGGGGTATAGGAATGAATCCCGTAAATGTTATCTTTTTGGAATTTGTTTTGAATCTGTCACTGCTTCATAAATGCAGTCCAGACCCGTTGAAGTTTAATACTAAGCAAACAAATTGGTGCCGAACCACAGGTTATCCGTGCCCCTTGTCGGCTATACTCCCGCTGCTGTAAAATTGATGTGCATGCAAATATTCACTAGAGTTCGTCCAAAATCGCCATCGGTCACAAATCTTTCTTGAAATTCTTTCAAACGTAACATATTTCAGCAAATTTGAAAGGACAATATTTCATTAAATTTTGGAATTTTGGCTACTTTTGTAGGAACCACTCTGTTTGTGACAGTGAAATGCTTTTCATATCCATTATTTTAAATTTATGGAGACTTATTATTGCTTTGATGACCATTGTAAGATTTAAAAAAAATTGATTGTCAAGAACCATGTTGGACAGCATACTTTTTTCCCCTGAACATGTATTTGTAATTTCGGGCACCACTTTTACCAATACATTTCATTGCCTCACTCGAGGCCGCGTTGGCCTAATGGACAAGACGTCAGTCTACAAATCCAGAGTCTCTCACCGCTGTGTGTTCGAGCCCCGCTCAGACCACACGTGGGAAAGTGAATTTTCCTTGCCGTTGGCATTTAATTTACTGCTTCACCTGTTATCAGTAGAGTGATACTGGGGGAGTGGTACGCTTGTCTGCGGCGTACTGACTCTGAGCTAGCACATTAAAGTCACACTGAGTGCGCGCTAGTACAAAGCAGACCATAAAACATTAGCACTTCACATGCATACACGAACTTGTTTAGAGATTAATCCATAGAGATTACTGAATAAAATAGTTCTCGTCGCGAATAGCTGAAATTTGCTGATGCGACGTTAAGCAACATTCAACAAACTATTGCCTCAGTCCGTATGCAGGAGGTTGTTGGATTGAACCCCGGCAGGTCCCGCCTGACCATGACTTGAAAATGGACAGTGACTGTTCTTTCGCCAAGCATTCTGCATTTAGAAATGAAAGTCCAGGGGTACTTTGATAGAGACCCTTAAATCCGATGCAACGTGACACGTCAAACAACACTGCACATTGCCCCTGGGTTACTTCAAAAGTAAAATTTTATCTTACTTCATCTATAGCTTATGACGTCTCGATACAAGTAAAATATTCTTGACTAGGACATAAAACCTCATTCAATCCGGCGAGTCAAAAACCCGCGCTTAAATAAGAAAGAGCACGGAAATAAAACTTGCAGGAGAAATTGTAATTTTTACCGAAAGTCGTTGGTGCGCCATGGATTCTTCCGCCATCCCAGTGAAAAAACTCATTTATAAATAAGTAAAATTTTGACTGGGCGTCAAACATAGTATAGCTACTCCAATCTATCCCTGCATGCCATTGCATTACAGAATTAAAAAAAAACCGAAAATATATTTTAAAAAAAAAACACTAAAAGAACAGAGTTCATCTATTTGAATTGCAAGATACTGGTAGCTCACCTAGGTATTGATGTATCGTTTTATAGAGGCTGTCCATCAACTTAACATTGGTTGCTGTATAAGCTTGCTCCTTTGCGGTCTTGGTCGATTTCTTGAGGTTTTTCTCATCGTTCTTTGACCAGTCTGTCGTTTTCTATCTCTTTTAGTTGTAAGGGTCAAGGTGGCTTAAGTTACTCTTTTTCAAACTCTACAGAGGTGTCTTTTGTGTGAACCGAGACACGGGACCTTGGTTTGTTCGAGTCTCTCACCCGAAAGGCTATTCTAGTAATGAGTTTTTTACAGCTCTATTTTGTACAGGAGATGGAAAATTATCCACTCGCAATGAAAGTTACGGGTTTTTTTCGGACCTTGTCACGGTATTCGTGGCAAGATAAAAATCCCAGCAATATAATACCGGTACCAGCAACACTGGTTTTTCTGCATATTCGCATATAACTTGCGACGTCTCGATATTAGAATACTTGTAACGTACATCGACATAATGTCGTACCAAATTTACTATGAAGAAATCTGTTACATCATATAAAGTATGTTATTGAAGTATCATAGGCGTAGGAGGGTTTTTAATATGGGGGGGGGGGGGGGGGGGGGGCAAACCGAAGCTATGTCTATGTCGTGCCGCAGGTACGACCTCGTGCCTATGGCACGAGGCGGGGAGAGTATGAGAGGGTACTAAACCTGTCTAGACGCATTTTTCAATGTATTGGCATCGTTATCAGAGGCTGATCCAGAATTTTAGAAGGGGGCGTATTATGTGAGAGTCGAAGGCTCGAACCTTCTAGGGGTTTCGGGGGCATGCTCCCCCGGAAAATTTTGAAAAAGTGGCGCAAAAATCCTGCATTCTGGTGCAATCTGAGCTGAACAATAATGTATTATTAGCGACATAAAGGGGGGTGCGTATTCCCCCTACGTCCCCCGCTGAATCCGCCACTGGATATGGGTACCCCGGAAAATTTTGACGCCCTTTTACAAGTATAATGATGAAATTGATAATTGATTGGTTACCAGATGGACACATCCCGTTATTAAAGCTCTTGTTTTTCTTTCTTTTTTTAGCATGATACAAAATTTCACACAATATATTGCGGGGGCCTGCCCCCCCCCCCTTCTCTGACATTGGGGGGGGGGGGGGCGCGCCTGCTCCTACGCCTATCAGTATGGAAAACATTTACGCTTTTAAATTTTCCACTGTTCAACTTTCTTTAGAGCGATAAATAAAAATAATTTTGCAATATTTCGTGCTGACGACTTGAGGTCGGTGACGACATTATGTCGATGTACGTTAGTCTTGACTGGGACTTTGAACATAATTATATTAATGGTCTACGGAAGAGTCTACTATTTACGTAGGTTGGATGATAGATTTTAACGTAACTAAAGTGGCCTCAATTGAATCAATTATTTAAAATAATGAAGTGAAAAACTTTTAATCATTATAAAACTTTAATAGAATGACAAATCATCATAACTAAATTCAACCCGACTTTTGATCTATCCTTCACTGTACCCTTTACGCCTCTACGTAAATAATCAACTCTCCCGTCCTAACAACGTCACACGGATGGTGCCTGCTGTGTCAAAAATTGTCAAATAATCAGGACACTGTTTTCCTCCAATATCCAAGAAAACTGACAGCCCTGATATAAGTGAAAGAATTTTGACCCCTGATAAGTGAACGAATCTTGACCCCTGAAATAAGTGAAAGAATCTTGACCCCTAATAAGTGAACGAATCTTGACCCCTGATATAAGTGAACGAATCTTGACCCCTGATAAGTGAATGAATCTTGACTCCTGAAATAAGTTAAAGAATCTTGACCCCTGATAAGTGAACGAATCTTGACCCCTGATAAGTGAACGAATCTTGACCCCTGGTGTAAGTGAAAGAATCTTGACCCCTGATAAGTGAAAGAATCTTGACCCCTGATAAGTGAACGAATCTTGACCCCTGATAAGTGAACGAATCTTGACCCTGGTGTAAGTGGAAAGAATCTTGACCCCTGATAAGTGAACGAATCTTGACCCCTGATAGTGAACGAATCTTGACCCCTGAAGTAAGTGAACGAATCTTGACCCCTGAAGTAAGTGAAAGAATCTTGACCCCTGATAAGTGAAAGAATCTTGACCCCTGATAAGTGAACGAATCTTGACCCCTAAAGTGAACGAATCTTGACCCCTGAAGTAAGTGAACGAATCTTGACCCCTGATAAGTGAACGAATCTTGACCTGAAGTAAGTGAAATAATCTTGACCCCTGATAAGTGAACGAATCTTGACCCCTGAAGTAAGTGAAATAATCTTGACCCTGATAAGTGAAAGAATCTTGACCCCTGATAGGTGAAACGAATCTTGACCCTGAAATAAGTGAAAGGATCTTGACCCTGATAAGTGAACGAATCTTGACCCTGAAATAAGTGAAAGGATCTTGGACCCCTGATAAGTGAACGAATCTTGACCCTGAAATAAGTGAAAGAATCTTGACCCCTGATAGTGAACGAATCTTGACCCTGATATAAGTGAAAGAATCTGACCCCTGATAGTGAAAGAATCTTGACCCTAATAAGTGAACGAATCTTGACCCCTGATAAGTGAAAGAATCTGACCCTGATAAGTGAAACGAATCTTGACCCCTGAAGTAAGTGAAATAATCTTGACCCCTGATAAGTGAACGAATCTTGACCCCTGAAGTAAGTGAAATAATCTTGACCCCTGATAAGTAGTCTTGACCCTGATAGGTGAACGAATCTTGACCCCTGAAATAAGTGAAAGGATCTTGACCCATGATAAGTGAACGAATCTTGACCCCTGAAATAAGTGAAAGGATCTTGACCCCTGATAAGTGAACGAATCTTGCCCTCTGAAATAAGTGAAAGAATCTTGACCCCTGATAAGTGAACGAATCTTGACCCTGATATAAGTGAAAGAATCTTGACCCTGATAAGTGAAAGAATCTTGACCCCTAATAAGTGAACGAATCTTGACCCTGATAAGTGAAAGAATCTGACCCCTGATAAGTGAACGAATCTTGACCCCTGATATAAGTGAAAGAATCTTGACCCCTGAAATAAGTGAAAGAATCTATGACCCCTGATAAGTGAACGAATCTTGACCCCTGATAAGTGAACGAATCTTGACCCTGATATAAGTGAAAGAATCTTGACCCTGATAAGTGAACGAATCTTGACCCCTGATAAGTGAACGAATCTTGACCCCTGATAAGTGAACGAATCTTGACCTGATAAGTGAACGAATATTGACCCCTGATAAGTGAAAGAATCTTGACCCCTGATAAGTGAACGAATCTTGACCCATGATAAGTGAACGAATCTTGACCCCTGAAATAAGTGAAACGAATCTTGACCCCTGAAGTAAGTGAAAGAATCTTTACCCCTGATAAGTGAACGAATCTTGACCCCTGATAAGTGAAAGAATCTTGACCCCTGATTAGTGAACGAATCTTGACCCTGAAATAAGTGAAAGAATCTTGACCCCTGATAAGTGAACGAATCTGACCCTGAAGAAGTGAACGAATCTGACCCCTGATAAGTGAAAAAATCTTGAACCTGATAAGTGAACGAATCTTGACCCCTGAAATAAGTGAAAGGATCTTGACCCCTGATAAGTGAACGAATCTTGACCCTGTAAGTGAAAGAATCTTGACCCCTGATAAGTGAACGAATCTTGACCTGAGATAAGTGAAAGAATCTTGACCCCTGATAAGTGAACGAATCTGACCCTGAAATAAGTGAAAGAATCTTGACCCTGATAAGTGAACGAATCTTGACCCTGATAAGTGAACGAATATTGACCCCTGATAAGTGAAGAATCTTGACCCCTGATAAGTGAACGAATCTTGACCCATGATAAGTGAACGAATCTTGACCCCCTGAATAAGTGAAAGAATCTTGACCCCTGAAGTAAGTGAAAGAATCTGACCCCTGATAAGTGAACAAATCTTAACCCTGATATAAGTGAACGAATCTTGACCCCTGATATCAGTGAAAGAATCTTGACCCCTGATAAGTGAACGAATCTTGACCCCTGATAAGTGAACGAATCTTGACCCTGATATAAGTGAAAGAATCTTGACCCCTGATAAGTGAACGAATCTTGACCCCTGAAATAAGTGAAAGAATCTTGACCCCTGATAAGTGAAAGAATCTTCGACCCTGATAGTGAAACGAATATTGACCCCTGAACGTGAAAGAATCTTGACCCCTGATAGTGAAGAATCTTGACCGATGATAAGTGAACGAATCTTGACCCCTGAATAAGTGAAAGAATCTGACCCCTGAAGTAAGTGAAAGAATCTGACCCCTGATAAGTGAACGAATCTTGACCTGATAAGTGAAAGAATCTTGACCCCTGATAAGTGAACGAATCTTGACCCTGATAAGTGAACGAATCTTGACCCCTGATTAGTGAACGAATCTTGCCCCTGAAATAAGTGAAAGAATCTTGACCCCTGATAAGTGAACGAATCTTGACCCTGAAGTAAGTGAACGAATCTTGACCTGATAAGTGAACGAATCTTGACCCTGAATAAGTGAAATAATCTTGACCCCTGATAAGTGAACGAATCTTGACCCTGAAGTAAGTGAATAAATCTTGACCCCTGATAAGTGAAGAATCTTGACCCCTGATAGGTGAACGAATCTTGACCCCTTGAAATAAGTGAAAGAACTTGGACCCCTGATAAGTGAAAGATCTTGACCCCTGATAAGTGAAAGGATCTTGACCCTGATAAGTGAACGAATCTTGACCCTGAATAAGTGAAAGAATCTTGACCCCTGATAAGTGAACGAATCTTGACCCCGATATAAGTGAAAGAATCTTGACCCATGATAAGTGAAAGAATCTTGACCCCTAATAAGTGAACGAATCTTGACCCCTGATAAGTGAAAGAATCTTGACCCCTGATAAAGTGAACGAATCTTGACCCTGATATAAGTGAAAGATCTTGACCCCTAAATAAGTGAAAGAAATCTTGACCCCTGATAAGTGAACGAATCTTGACCCCTGATAAGTGAACGAATCTTGACCCCTGATATAAGTGAAAGAATCTTGACCCCTGATAAGTGAACGAATCTTGACCCTGAAATAAGTGAAAGAATCTTGACCCCTGATAAGTGAACGAATCTTGACCCCTGATATAGTGAACGAATATTGACCCCTGATAAGTGAAACGAATCTTGACCCTGATAAGTGACGAATCTTGACCCATGATAGTGAACGAATCTTGACCCTGATAAGTGAAGAATCTTGACCCCTGAGTAAGTGAAAGAATCTTGACCCCTGATAAGTGAAACGAATCTTGACCCATGATAAGTGAAAGAATCTTGACCCCTGATTAGTAACAAGAATCTTGACCCCTGAAATAGTGAAAGAATCTTGACCACTGATAAGTGAACGAATCTTGACCCCTGAGTAAGTGAAACGAATCTTGACCCCTGATAAGTGAAAAATCTTGAACCCTGATAAGTGAAGAATCTTTGACCCCTGATAAGTGAACGATCTGACCCTGATAAGTGAAGAATCTTGACCTGATAAGTGAACGAATCTTGACCTGAATATAAGTGAAAGAATCTTGACCCCTGAAATAAGTGAAAGAATCTTGACCCCTGATAAGTGAACGAATCTTGACCCTGATAAGTGAAACGAATATTGACCCCTGATAAGTGAAAGAATCTTGACCCCTGATAAGTGAAACGAATCTTGACCTGATAAGTGAAACGAATCTTGACCCCTGAAATAAGTGAAAGATCTTGACCCCTGAATAAGTGAAAAGAATCTTGACCCTGATAGTGAACGAATCTTGACCCTGATAAGTGAAAGAATCTTGACCCCTGATAGTGAAAGAATCTTGACCCCTGAATAGTGAAAGA